>APFE031394647.1:650-17234 GCA_000404065.3 Pinus taeda
GTTATGCTCTCGCATTTTTATTTTTCCTGTGATTTAGAATTCATATGTAGGTAATTTCTGTATGGGGTTAAAACCTACGGGAACAAAAATAACAAAATGTGCTATTCCGAAGTGGGAACAACAAAAACCAAAAGTGTTGTTCCGAAGTGTGAATAGCAAAACCAAAAGTGTTATCCTTAAGTGGGAACAACAAAAACCGAAAGTGTTGTTCTGAAGTGGGCACAACAAAAACGAAAAGTGTTGTTCCGAAGTGGGAACAACGAAAACAAAAGGTGTTGTTCCGAAGTGGGAACAGCAAAAAAAAAAGTGTTGTTCCGAAGTGGGAACAAAAAAAACCAAAAGTGTTGTTCCGAAGTGGGAACAACAAAAACCAAAAGTGTTGTTCCAAAGTGGGAACAACAAAAATGAAAAGTGTTGTTTCGAAGTGGGAACAACAAAAACCAAAAGTGTTGTTCTGAAGTGGGAACAACAAAAACGTAAAGTGTTGTTCCGAAGTGGGAATAGAAAAACGAAAAGTGTTGTTCTGAAGTGGGAACAACAAAAACAAAAAGTGTTCTTTCGAAGAGGGAAAAAAAAAAAACAAAAAGAGTTGTTCCGAAGTGGGAACAACAAAAATGAAAAGTGTTGTTCCGAAATGGGAACAAAAAAAACAAAAAGTGTTGTTCTGAAGTGGGAACAACAAAAATGAAAAGTGTTGTTCCAAAGTGGGAACAACAAAAACAAAAAGTGTTGTTCTGAAGAGAGAACAACAAAAAAAAAGCATTGTTCCAAGGTGGGAACAACAAAAATGAAAAGTGTTGTTTCGAAGTGGGAAGAACAAAAATTAAAAGTGTTGTTCCAAAGTGGGAACAACAGAAACCAAAGGTGCTATTCTGAGGTAGGAATAGCAAAAAAAAAAAGTGTTGTTCTGAAGAGGGAACAACAAAAACAAAAAAATGTAGAAAATCAAATCAGCAATCATATTTACACTTTTTACAAAAAGAAAATAACTTTTTTACAATAGTGAAGCTGTTGAAGGATTGCCTTCTGTAGTTATAATTTGCATGGTGGAGTCCTTGTGTATATTTTGGTAAAAGGATTCTCTTGTAAGTGATTTTTGGTAGAGGCGCACCCGATGCCCATTTGCTTTGAAGGAAAAACCAGACCCATCAATGGTGGCCAATGTAAGAGTGCCATTGTCATGTACTTCCTTTATTTCATAGGGACCTAACCATCTAGTCTATAGTTTAGCAGGGAAGTCTTGAAACCTGTAATCGTAAATAAGTGCCCAGTCGCCCTCATGAAATGTCTTTTTCTTAATCAAAGAATCGTGCCACTTGGCTCTTTGCTGTTGAATGAGTGTAGTATGTTGTAAAGCCAATAGCCGAATTTCATCTAATTCATTTATTTGTCGTAGTCTGTCAATCTGGCCTTCATTTAAATCCAGTCCCACTTCTTGGGCTATCCTCAGTGTCTGTATCTCAAATTCTATGGGGAAAATGGGTTCCCTACCAAATACCAGCTGATATGGAGAGTATCCAGTTGTGTTACTCCAATTCGTGCGATATGCCCACAAGGCCTTTTGCAGTCAAGTCACCCAGCCTTGTCTATGTGATGAGACCATCTTTATTAGAATAGCTTCAATTACTTTGTTGGTACTCTTGACCTGCTCGTTCGCCTGCAGGTGATATGGAGAGGTAATTATGTGAATAATGTGATTATTCTTTAGCGTAGCAGCAATCTTTTGGCCTACAAATTGTGGCCCCCCATCAGTAATTACTTCTTTGGGTAAGCCATTTCGCACAAAAATTTCGAAAAGAAAATTAATCATTGTTTCCTCTGTCACTCTTGGTAGTGCTACTGCCTCCACCCATTTAGTCACGTATTCTGTTGCAACCCATATATATGATCTCTAATTAGACGGTGGGTTGATCGACCCGACAAAATCTAATGCCCATCGCTCAAAGGGTTCTATCACCAGCTGTGGATGCAAGGGCATCTCATTAGATTGTCCAGGGTGGCCCCTCTTTTGGCAACTATCACATGCCTAGAAAAATTTCTTAGCATCCTTAAAAATCATGGGGCAGTAGTAGCCCATTTGCAAAATGTTATGTCCAATTTTGCGGTCTACAAAATGTCCATCGCAAGGTCCATTGTGGCAAGCTTTTAAGATATCATAAATTTTGTCTTCTTTGATACACCTAAGGATGTGCATATCGGCCCCTGTGTGAAAAAGGTATCCTCCAATCCAAGAGAACCGAGTGTTGCACTGTGCTATTAATTTCCTTTCTCCGGATGTTAGATGTGTAGGCAATTTTCCTACTGCTAAATAATTTGCCACATATGCGTACCATGGTGTTTTTATGGCCACAACAAATAGGTGTTCGTCCGGGAATAGGTCTTCTACCACCATTGTATCTTCTGTTCTTGGCACTCGGGGGAGGAAATTTGCCACAAGGTTTTCCCTCCCCAGCCGATCCTTTATAGTTATGTCTAATTCCTGTAAAAGTAGTAACCAACGTGTCACTCTTTCATTCATAATGGGTTTATTAGCTAAATATTTGATAACAGAGTGATTAGTATACAGAACTACAGGGTATCTAGTTATATAGTGTCTGAATTTGTTAATAGCATAAATAACAGCTAAAAACCCTTTCTCTGTTACTATATAATTCAACTCAGTAGGAGTTAAGTTTTTGCTAATGTAATATATAGTGTAGGGTTTCTTGTCATCTTCTTTGCCAATAACTGCTCCAACAGCTAAATTTGACGCGTCTGATGAAATTTGGAATGGTAAATCCCATTTCGGCCCCCGTAATACTGGTGTTGTTGATAATAGCCGTTTCAACTCTGTAAAGGCAATGTCACATTTGTTAGTCCATATAAAATCAACATTTCCTGTTAGGGTATATAATGGTGCAACAATCTGTAAGAAGTTCTTTATAAATCTATGATAATATCCTGCAAATCCCAGCAAACTACATACCTCTGTTTGAGTGCAGGGAGTAGCTAATAAGAGGATTACCTGTATTTTTGCTAGGTCTACCTAAATTCCAATTGCTGAAATGAAATGACCCAGGATCAGGCCCTCTGTCATCATCATTTCGCACTTCTTGTGTCTTAAGCATAGCCTAGTAGCGATACACTATTCCAGGACTTTCTCCAATGTTTGTAATGCCTGTTCAAAGTCATCTCCATAGGATGTGAAATCATCCATGTACAGTTCCAATCCTTCATTTATCAAGTTTGCAAGAACACTGAGTATGGCTCTTTGGAATGTAGCAGGTACATTGCACAATCCAAAAGGTAATTCCCTGTAAGCAAATGTTCCCCACGGGCAGGTAAAAGTAGTTTTATTCTAGTCTTCAAGGGAAATCTGAATTTGGTTGTAGCCGTTGAAGCCATCCAGGAAAGAGAAGAATTTCTTCCCTGCCAGTGTATCTAGGACCTGATCGATGAATGTGTTATCACTCATAAGTCTTCCCTAGAAGTTATAAAATAAGGAGTAATCTGAGGTAACCACAAACCTAATCTTTTAGACTCGAGTTCTAGCCAACCTAAGTCCAGAGAGGGCTCTCTCTTTATAATTTAACTTTGTTTTGGGTGTGGTTTCAAGCTAGTTCTTAATACTCATGAGGTTTTGATTTTGATTGGGTGGTGGAATTCTGGGAATAGATGGACAGAGTATGCCTTTCAAGCCATGGGGTTATGGAGTCAATCAAAGAGTGGCTTAACTAGATCAGATCAATTATTGAAGGAGGAGTTCATAGGGCAGGCTAGCACAATAAAAGGAAAATCTATAGGTTCAAATGAATGAGGTAGTCCTAACCAGGGTGAAAGGGCAATGAAAAATCCTTAAATTGGGATTAAGATGAAGAACAGAGGGAGATCAGTAGCAAAGGGAAACTAAGAATCCTTAACTATGGACCTAAGGGAGGAAACTACGGAAGTAGGGGAGCAATTAAGAATTCCCAGACTAAGATAGTTTAGCAAAAAACATTAAGAAGGTAAACAGTCAAAATAGAGAGCTTTAAAGCTAATTCTGAAATATCATTCCTAGTTTACCATTCAGATTTCATTGAAACACATGTGATTATTTATAAACATGAAGAGAGAATAGTAATAAACATGAATAGATAATGCTTATTTGATTTCCACTGTGCACAAGAATCCTGTGAAATGTATTTAACTTTATTCCATGATCTAGCAAGCTGATCCAATCTTGCTTACAATAGCTTCTTAACTTGACAAGAAATGTCTACATAAATGTCTTTGAATCCACCCTAATTACTTCCAAATATGAAGTATTTATACAAATAATATTACAAAATATCTCATAACAGTTTGAGAATTATTCTAGGAAATCGAAAATATCTTCAAGCATGAAGATAGAGACAGATGGAACACTACCTTCTTGTTGTCCCTTTTTTTGTGATTGTGCTCGCTGTTTGTAATTCGGATTTGGATCTTTGTGTTGACTGATATCTGTGTGCTAGAATCACTTTATGTCTTCAACTTATTGATACTCTTTCCCTGTTACACTTTGACCCTGTTTCACCTATTTCATCCTGCTGCCATCGGATTTACTGCAACAACTTTATAGTAAATTTGTTAGTTTTACCCACCATTCATATTCAGGTAATTTTACCTTAAGAATATTTTTATATGTCTCACTAGCTTCGGTGTGCTTGGAAAAATTTGGCTTGTTGACAAATAGATGCTTTACCTCGTGTTCCAGGAAGAACAATTTTCCAAATTGTCATACAATACCTTTCCGGTGGGTAAAGCTTTTACCCCTGAAGTACTAGCTTGGTCCTTGGCCAACTTGTTTAGTCTATCCACATAGTACTCTTGGGTCATAAGCTTGTCATGGATGACCATAGGGTTGGCAAGGCCTTTTTCCCTCAAAATTCCAAACTTTTTCATGAACCTATCAATATCAACTTGCATGCTTTGGCATTTCTTCTCAAGATTAAGCATAAGGTTCCTTTTAGTAAGAACCTTCTTGATTTCTATGATGGTCCCTGTCCTATCTTCTTGCCTAGTTAATCCATCTAATACTTGTTCTTACTGTTCAAGAGCTTTATTAGTTGGTTGCCCTCCTCAGGCTGGTCTCCTAGATCTCCTTTGTTCTTTTCTATTGCTTCAGTGGCCACTTTCACTAGTTCAGTCTGCTAAAAAATTACTTGAATTGAAGGCAAAACATCATTGGCAGAGTCAATGATGTTGGACCAGAGCATTTCTTTTATTTGTCCTAGTGGATGTTGCAATGTTAAGTCCTTTTCAAGGAATTTTATCCTTTCACCCATTCTTTGACTCTTTTGAGATTCTTCTTTCTGCTATATTTGTGCAAGCTTGCAGTCAGTTTCTAAGCTTGACACCTTTTCTTTAAGTCTTTTAAGCTCTGTAGCCTGGATTGTCATTTCTTCCATGGCTTTCACTAATTCTGTTGTCTTCTCTGTAGATGTACTTGTAGTTGTAGATGTACTTGTGATTAGCATGGTTGTAGCTAGTGGAACTGTTGGTGCTAAGGAAGCAACAATGTAGAGGGAACTGTTATAGAGACTGTAGGAATGACAGTCTATGGAGTGGTGGCCAACTCACCCTATTTGGACTGAATTAAGTTGTCTAGCTTTTTCTCTATTTCCTTTAATTGATCATTTAGCTTAAGGACTAAATCTTTAAGCTCTTATTATTCCTTCTGAGTCTCTAAGACTTCAGCCATCTGTGGATGATGCAAGTGTGGGATTTTGTGCTGCTTTTTTAAGGCAACAATGTCATAATTTTTCTTTTTTATTAGCCTTTCTACAACCTTTACATCTTTGGGATCACACCCCAACTCTATGATTAAGTCCTCTAAGGGCTTTATCCTGGTATCCATGGCCTGTGAAGAGGCCTTTTCTAGTTGGAATTGCGCTGATATATTATTCCATGAATTTTGTAGTTGATGCACTGCAATGGCCTTGTTAGTCAATGTGGAATAGACCATTTCTTCGGTCTGCTTATGCAATTCTATTTGGTCGTTAGGATGTATATCCTTCACCAGCACCTCAAAATATGTCTTCAAGTAATCTGTTATAGACCTGGCTACTGTGTGGTAGGTTTCATGAAAGTCATTTGCATCTTACCTTATTTTACATCAAAGGCTGACATTAGCCTTGTTTGATTGGTGGGAGCCATTTTGAGGTATTGTGCATAGCTCTGAGGCTTCAAATTTTCATTTTTGGCATTTATATCTTTATATTTCTCTCTAATGTCCTGGTCCTGGTGAGTTGGAGCCCTGAATGAGGATACTTCCACACTCTGTTGTCTTGCCAGCATTTGTGTGGTGGAAGGTTCTTGTGTCCCTCTAGAGGGAGTGGCCTGCCTGTTCTCTACCCTTTCTAAACCTGTGGTTCTAGTTGTTTCCTCTGTGAAATCTTGTTCTAAAAAAGGATTTAACCTTTTCCTCTTGACATAGTTTTGTGCCATTGGTCTACCAAAAGGAGTGGCCTCTTCCCTATATCTTTTGGGATTCTTCTCCTTATTTAGGGGAGTCTGTATAATAGGAGTAGTACTCATAACTGGTTCTAGTTGTCTTGTTTGAGTCAGCTCTTCTGATATGTCTGGCTATTATGACTCTTCTTGCTCTAGAGGTGCTTCTTCTTCTTGTTTCTCTTTGTGTTCTTATGTTTCCCTCTGGGATAGGGATTCTCCTGGTACCTGTACAAAGGAATCTTCATCAAGTCTCCTTTCTATATCAATCAACACATTATCAGCAACAACTTCTGTGCTATCTTTGTCTACTAGTGTATTTTCCACCAATTCCAACTGATTTTCATATTGTTCTATCTCAAGAATTCTGTGGTGGATGTAGGGAGACAATTTGTTCTTTTGTCTTCTATTGCAGATGAAATCAAAAGGGTCATATCTCCATATGAAGCTTTGTTTCAGTCTAAGCCTTTGAAGGATTTCTTCTACTTGTCTTCCAGCTTCTCTACTATTGCATATAAAGGGGCCTAGCTAGTCGTTTATTCTAATTTGAGCTTTCTTCTTGTACTTTACAAAATGTACCTCATATGAATTAATTATTTTCCTGTAGTACTCTAGAGAAAATAATCTAATTGGGAGGTATCTTGGAAATTTGTAGGGTGCCAAATCACGGCCATATATTATGATTTCAGTGTGATATTGGTACAAGTACCAATCTCCCACTTTGTGTTGTTTAGACAAGTATAGGACCCTCCTGATATTTGCACTGATCCTTGGGGGAGGACTTGCTGACAACATCGTTTCCGCTGGGTGTACAAAAAGGTCTATGAATTCTGTATAAGTATATGGAGAGTCATATTGGTGGATCAATGGAGTCCAAAAGATTACAGATCTAGGGTCACCTCTGGTATCATGCTTTTAACGAGTGAATAGAAATTTATCAGCTTGATAGTATAGGAAAAGATGATACAAAATTGATGAGTACTTAAATACTCTTTAATTGTCCATTCTCATGAATTGATCATACATTTTATCTGCAATGAATTTGGCATAATCAAACATGATGGCAAGTGGCCATCCAGGAGTGAACATGGACATGAAGGCTATAATAAACTCACCAACATACTCACTGGTAGTATAGCCTAAAACACTAGATATAATTGATATAATGTCTCAGCCCAGATCAGAAAAAATAGTCCACATGTATGGAGGAGGGTCCTTTGGAATATATTTCTCTTCCACAATGAAGGTATGGAATAATTGAGCAAGTTTGATGGACGTAATTCTAGGGAATATGTCAAGCAGGTCTCTAATAGAAATGGGGGTCAGGTGTTACCCTGGTTGCAACTGCAACATTTCATTGATGGATTCAGTTGTGATGGTGAATAAAATAGTATGGTTAGGAGTCATCATTACTCTTTGGCTAGGACTGTAGTTCATATGGAAATAGTGGACAATTTCAGGGAAGATATGGACTCTAGGGAATTAATACTTGGGCAAATTTGATTCCGAAAGACCTATTTTGACTACGTGGTTTAAATACTGGTCTCTGTACCTGCAATGTAACTTCAATGGGGATTCCTCGACAATGGTGTCCTTAATTTGGAAATATTTTTTTGCCAAAGGGAGATGATCTAAATCCATGTGGGGAGTGGTAATTGGTCGAACATTGATTGCAACTAGAGCGGCCATTTTTGGTTCTTTTGGAGTCAAGAATGGGGAAAAAGGGTTTTCTATTCAATTAGGGGCAAATTGGTTCAATTCAGAGAGATTTGGGGCCCCTGGGCAATTTTTCCCAACTAATTACTTAATAATTCAAGCAATTGAGCAACAGGTTTTAGGAACGAGACGAGGTTTCTTAGTGATGTTGGGTAAATACCTGGATTTGGCTCTGAACGGGTTGATGGGAGATTGTGCACGGTTTGTAGGAGGTTTACGTGACCGAAGAGTGGACTGGAAGTTTCAGTAGCTTCTGCAAGTTGGCATTTGAACGTGGGTTGGTAGTTGCACATAGTTTGTAGCTTGCATGGAAGTCTGATCATCCTTTTCACAATAAAAACAAAAAAATGAGTTATTTCATTTTATTTGCAAAGTCAACTAAAATTGGCGGGTACACGGGTAAAAGGTATGCTTGACGTTTAGCGAGGGATGAGACATTTTGTCACCGAGAGGGAAGCGGAAAGCGGGTTTTGATCGCACCGCTTTTGGGCTGGGGTGGTTTTGAGGGGAAGCTGCTCGATGCCATTCATCGGTTGCCATGTAGTGACGGAGCTAAAAGTGAAACCACACATATTGGGTGGGTAAAGTTCGAGCTTCGGAGGCTGCCCGATATGATCGATAGCCGTTAGATTAAAGAGGGCCAATCGAACAGTGGTAGGGGTGGAAGGTTTGAATGAAGGTTAATGGATGGGCCCGGCGAAGGTTTAATAGCACGGGATTAAATTAATCAATGGTTTATAGCGAATTAAGGGTGTCGGGGGTGATTTCAATGGCAGGGTTGATTATTAAGTAACCGTGGATCGGTTAATTAATTTCTTTTATTTGGATAAGGTTTATAAATTTTATGTTTCAAACTTTTCAGCGTGGGATATTAATATAAGGGTTTTTATTATATAACTATACAGGAAGGTTTTATTTCTTTTTTGGGATTTAATATATATAAAGTTCGAAATTGGTATGATGCTGGCGAGGAACGAATAAAGCACTAAGTATAGTGTATTTTGTTTATTTGTTTGTTATCTGACATAACACATCATACTTAGGCTTCTAGTGTTCTTTTGGGTTTTGTGAAGAAAAGGGGTTTTTCCATGGGGACTGATCACTTTTCTAAGGTTTTACCCTTAGAGAAAGGGGTTTATTAAGGAAAAATGACTTTTCCTTAGGAAAATGATGTTTTTCTTTTGGAAAAGGGATTTGTTGGGGAATATGAGTAAATTGAAGGGGAAAAATATTTATGAGGGGATTTTAATACTTTAGGACCTATAAGTCGTTGGGCCAAGGGTCCAGTCCCTCCAGAAGTCAGAGAAATGCACTTTTCTTGGAAATTAGTTAAGTGAAAAAATGTAATGAGTAAGGGAGGTTAATCAATTTGACTTTGTGAACTTTGATACATGCTCAATTTTCATTCATACTTAGAACTTTGATGATGAATGTGATTAATAGGCTTTTTCATCTAACAATCATCAT
This sequence comes from Pinus taeda, assembly GCA_000404065.3. NCBI lineage: Eukaryota > Viridiplantae > Streptophyta > Pinopsida > Pinales > Pinaceae > Pinus > Pinus taeda. The sequence goes on from APFE031394647.1 coordinate 10,287, forward strand.
AATTCTGCAACCTTTCTTCTACTTACCCACCTACTCTTCCTACCATTTTTACTTCTCTTTATTAGGGTGCACTCAAGTTGGAAAACCCCTTATCAAAATATTTTTTTTTCTTTTACAATAAAATCTATCTAAATCTAACCTTATTACATCCAAGGGCTCAGATTAAACATTTGAGCTCCTTTTATTTACTCTACCTATCTACTTATCTGCCAAGGTTAAACAGTTTGGTCAACTTTTATTCTCTATCTACAAGCATGAAATTTAAAACATCAAATAGTCAAGTTTAAACATTTTGACTATTCATGGATTATGTCAAGGATAAAAAGCTGCACACAATCAATTATTCTGCATCAAAAAGTAAATAGTAGTGGCATTTTTACTTGCACACTTTCATGGTCTCTTTTTTTCTTAGGGTTCATTTTTCATCATTTTGGACCCTTTTTTTTTATTCTTTTTGTCCTTTGATTTTTCTTTTAGGACATACCCTCTTTACATTTTTTAGTTTGTGGAATATGGAAAACATTTGCAGGAAGCAAAGGTATGTACATATTACAGATTTAATCTCAACCATTCAAAAATTATGACTTCTATTGGTATAGGAACCTAATAGTGGCTCCACTTGGGGATGGAATTTTCTGATGAAATGTCAAGAACTTGTAGATCAATGGCCTTCTAAATTGCTATGATTTAACTTCTACAGTCTTCCTTTCCTTTACTGCATTATTGCTATTTATGACGATGAATCTTTTGAGGCTTAGGGCCTACTCTTCGGGCTTCAACTCCAAAGATGACCATCCACTCAACAATAAACTTTTGAAAAATAGAATATGTATAAGTGATTAGTGAAATTAGTGACTAGGGTCTATGTAGTGCTTAAGAATTCAACCATTAACTGGCCCTCCTTCTAATTCTGCACCATCCAATTCTTTGAGGAAAAAAGCATTATTACCCCTGAAAGCATAAACGATGTAAGGGCCCTTTCATAGAAAGTCAAAATTCCCATGTTTACCTTTATCCTCCCTTCTTGAGTCCCATTTTAAAACTTTGTCTCCTAGATAGAAATCTTCTGCCTTAGTCCTTTTGTCAAAAGCTTTCTTGATTCTTTCCTACACTATTTGGGATCTAATATACACTTCTTCCCTAGTCTGCTACAAGTGAATTGTTTGATTAATTCTCCTTTGAATATCATTCGGCTCAACCTGCACTTCTTAGAGTAATTTCATCACTAGTGTTCCCAAGAGAGATGGGAAAACAACCTCCATTCCATAGACTAGCTGATAAGGGCCGGTACTAATGGATTTCTTTGTGGTCAGCCTATCTTCCCACAAGCCATTTACTAATTTCTTGTTCCAGGTTTTCTTATTACCCTCCAATAGTTTTTTGATGATATTCACTAAACTCTTGTTGGAAGACTCTACTAGTCCATTTCCTTGGGAATAGTAGGTTGTGGAGTGACCTAGGGTTATATGATATTTGTTGCAAAAATCAATCATCCTTTTTTATTTGAAAGTTGCTGCATTGTCTTTGATGATTTTGGTTGGGCAACCAAATCTAGACAGAATGTTGGCCTCAAGGAAACCTATTATGGAAGTATCGGTAGCCTATCTTGAGGGTATGGCTTCTATCCACTTTGTAAAATAATCTATAACAGTCAAGATCCATCTATGTTAGGCAAAAGAGGGGGGATGGATTTTACCAATGAAGTCAAGACCCCACTGCTAAAAAGATGTTTCAGTAGATATTGACTTCAAGGTTAATGGTAATATTTTTTTCCTTCCTCCAAAAATCTGACATTTATGATAGGAGGTTACAAATTTCTTTACATCAGAAAACAGACTGGGCCAGTAAAAACCAGCTCTTAGGATCTTGTCAGTTGTGGTTTTATAGAAAATATGTCCCCCATAGTTACTTGCATGAAACTCTTGTAATATTTTGTCAGATTATTCCTTTAACAAACAATTAAGAAGGATGTCTTCATGATTTTTCCAAAATAAAGCATTGTCAATTATGCAAAACTTCAAAGATTTCATCTGTAAGAACCTACTTTTAGTCCTGGATAACTCAGGAGGAGCTTGAAGATTTTGTAGAACATATATAATGTCAGCATACCATGGTGATGTTGGCATTATGTTGCATATGTTGTACTTGATGGCAACCCACTCATCTCAGATGATAAATTATGGTGCAGCAAAGCTATTTTATGGTTTCGCAGGTGCTTAGATCAAAAGATGCGGTCAACAGCAGAGAACAGTTCACGCATTTTCATGCAGAGAAAAGTTCACGCACATTCATGAAGACAAAAGTTCCTTTCATGCAAAGACACATTCACGCACTTTCATGCAGAGAAAAGTTCCTTTCATGCAGAGAAAAGTTCATGCACTTTCATGCAGACGCACTTTCATGCAGAGAAAAGCGCACGCACATGGGAAATCTTATGGTTGGTTCATGGTATTAGTCTGACAGTTTTTGATCCTATGGTTTTGGTCTATGGTATTTAGTCCTTGGTGTTTGAACCTATGGTTTTGGGCCATGGTATCTCATCATAAGTGTTGATCCCAAGTATTGGGTCCATGGTATTGAATTGTTATGGTTTTTGGTCCATGGTATTGTGAAAGGCCTAAGGCTATAAAAGAGGAAGGAGATCATTTGGCAAGGAATCTACTGAATTATTGAATATCTGATAATGTGCTAGATCTGGAATATTGTGATTGGGTTATGGTGTAGATCTGGATCTGATTGAAGAAGGAACCTGAGCGCAAGGAGAAAGATAAGTTCTATTGATGGGTCAAAATCTTAAGGCTAGAATAGTGGTATCTCTATATGATTTTGATCTGTGATATGTGGTGCACGCTTGATCTATAAATCTGATAATCTGGGTTAACTAATATCTGAATGTTTGAAAGAATTTATAGATCTGTACGCAGGTTCAGTGAAGCGAAGGCGCATATACACGTTGTTCGTGTAAGGGAAAGTCACGTATACGCAGGTCGGTATTGACACAGAAGCGCATGCATGTAGGTTTCTGAATAGTGAAGTAGCGTACATCTCTTGATTTATGTTGTAGCTGATTCTGTTTATTTCTACAGTGTTCTGGGTTCAGAAGTGGGGTGTGATTACTGTTATTATGATCTGGGTACAGTCGTCAGAGAAGTGTTTATTTTGATTTAGTTTTGATTGGTGAAAAGGTGATTGGTGGATGCAGAAATTCTTGATGTTTGATTGATGTTATTTATGGATCCAGTTTGAAAATTTATGAAACTTGGTCCCTAGAAGGAAGAGAAGGTTGTAGTCTTCTGCAGGTAGCAGCCTGCATACTAGTATCTCAACTAGTACAAGAAGTAAGGGGGTTGTAGCTCCTTTCCAGGAGAAGCTGGAAAATGAGAGAGGGTTGTAGCTCTCTACAGGTAGCAGCCTGCATACTGGTAAAGGACTGCACCAGTACAGAATCATTGTAAAAATAAGTTTCTAATTGAAAAGATAGAGACATATTGCAGCAGGTGGTTTTCACCCACATTGGGTTTCCACCTTATATCTTGTGTTCTTGTGTGTGATTGTATTCTGCTCTATTTTTCTATTCCTGGTTACTGTTTATATGATCCTGATGCACAGATTAATTTTCAACATCTGTAGAATATTTTAAATTATAAGTCTATATGGTATATGCGGGTTTCCTTATCTGTAGTTGCATATATACGCGGTTTTCTCTAATTGAAGTAGTGTATATGTTCTAGGTTGGAAAAAGAAAATAATTGACCAGATAATACTGATTCACCCCCCCTCTCAGTATTATTTCCAACAATTGGTATCAGAGGTAGGTTCTTCAGAAGACGCTTGATCGCTTGAAGGAAGATCTATCATCATGAGAAACTACGAGAGAAAAGCATCAATCAGGCCACCAATTTTTGATGGGACCAACTTCATCTATTGGAAGGTAAGAGTTACAGGCTATCTTCAATCTCTTGGTATAGAAGTCTGGGATATCATAGATACAGGGTACACTTTTCCATCAGCAACTCCTACAGATCCGGCTGAGAAGAAGTAGTTTGAAACTAATGCAAAGGCTGTCAATACTCTATTAGGATGTCTATCTCATCAGAATTCGTCAAGGTTATGCATTATAAAACTGCAAAAGAAATATGGGACAAGATCGTTCTGAGCTATGAAGGAGATGAACAGGTAAAAAGAGCAAAACTTCAAACCCTCAGAATTCAATATGAAAATCTCAGAATGTACAATGATGAAAGTGTGGCTAAATATTTCCTACGCATAGATGAGATTGTTAATTGCATGAAAAATTTGGGTGAAGAAATAAAAGAGGCTGTTGTGGTTGAAAAGGTTCTGAGATCTTTGTCTTCTAAGTTTGAATCAAAAGTTTCTGCAATAGAATAAAAGGAGAATCTACAGAAAATTACCATGTCGCAACTACACGAAATTCTAACCGCTTATGAAATGAGGAAAGGGGGACCATCAGACAGAAGAGAAGCCACATTCAAGGCCTCGGGAAAAGGAGATTCTTATGACTTAGGACATATGTTAGAAGAAGAGGAAGAATCAAATTTTGTCAAGAACCTTCAACGAGGTGCTGGAAGATTCAGACGTAAGTTACCTTTCAAATGTTTTGCTTGTGGAAGAGTCGGTCACTATGCTGCCTAGTGTCCTCATAAAGGTAAGGAACATGTTAGTTGGAACAAGAAACATAATGTAGATAAGAACAACTATTACACTGATGAAGACAATGATGGATTTTCAAATAGCGATGAAGATGAACAAGGTAATAATTATAGACTTTTAATGGCTTTTGAAGATGATGATTTCATGGATGCTATAGATGAAGAAGGTCTTTATGAAGAGATTTCTAAACTCAAAAATTTTTTAGAAGAGAAAAATATGATTATTGATACTCTGCAATTTCAATTGGCTGAAAGTGAAAAACATCATGAAAAGTTAGAATGTGAAATAGTGGGACTTAGAAAAGAGATTGAGAAAACTAAAGCTCTTCATCTTAGATTTGTTAAAGGCTCTGAAACGTTAGATGAGATTATCAAAGTACATCATTATCCACTAATCAATACAGGTCTGGGATATAATGAAGAAGCATCTCAAGCACATAAGCCATCCAGCTCCAAAAGTTATATTGATGCAGCAAGGAGAAGTGAACAAATTGACAATCAATAGCAAAGGCACAATGCTACTCACCAGGTAAATCAGGGACATTTTTCTTCAAGAATGAACAGAGATCACCAAGTAAATCAGGGGAAATTTGCTTCAAGGATAAATAGAAGCTACAATAGACCACAGGTAAATCATTCTCAATTTGCCTCAAGAATGAATGTCAATGAAAAGTACAATCGTTCGGTCCGCAGGGTTGATAATTGCGGGAATTTCTTCAATGGCCAATGTTTCTCTTGTCACAAATTTGGACACAAAGTAGCTCAGTGTGTTGCGTACAAAACTATCATGACTAGAGAAACTCAAAAACAAAGTATGACTGGGATCATGAAAAGGACCTACAATAACTTTTCTTCTCTTGAAAATGAAATAGAATGTTCTATTTGTAATAATTTTGGTCATGAAGATTCTGAATGCAGGAGCAGGTTCAGCAGGCAACTCAGAAGGAGCAAGCCTCAAATATCAAAACATGGAGAATGAAAGAACCACAACCAGAAAGATGTGGTATAGCCTTATATGCAGAAGGGCAGGAAAATCAATGGTACATCAACAGTGGATGTTCAAAACATATGACATATGAAAAGAAAAACTTCAGCCATATAGTGCCTTGGAGAAGGAGAAGAAGGTCTCATTTGGAAATGACACCCCTGCACTCATAAAAGGTAAAGGTTCTGTTCTTTCAAAAGAAAAGGTCAACGCAAGAAATGTTATGTATGTTGATGGCTTAAAGCATAATCTATTGAGTGTCAGTCAGATGTGCGATCAAGGAACAGAGGTAATATTTCGATCAAATGGATGTAGTGTTCGTGATCTTGATACAGGAGAAACAGCGATCAAAGGGATAAGAACTCCAAATGATTTATACATATTCAAAGAAGGACAACAACAATGCTATCTGAGCAAGAATGATGAACACTGGCTATGGCACCGGAGGTTGGGATATCTAAGCTTCTCACAGATAAGTAAAGCATGCAAATATCAGGCAGTTCGTGGTCTTCCAGACATCAGAATTCCATATAACACAATATGCAAATCATGTCAGTTTGGTAAGCAAACCAGAACTAACTTCCCTAAGAAGGAAGGATCAGCTAGCAGGCCACTTGAGCTTGTCCATACTGATGTATGTGGTCCATCTAGGAAAAGGTCGCCTCGGGGAGACGAAGACTTTATATTATTCATTGACGACTATTCAAGGATGGTTTGGATAGGACTGATGAAGCACAAAGATGAAGCCTTCGAAAAATTCAAATCCTTCAAAGCTTTGGTTGAAAACGAATCAGATCACAAAATTAAATGCCTTAGGTCTGATAGATGTGGGGATTTTACCTCAAATGAATTTTTAGATTTTTGTGAAGAACATGGAATAAGAAGAGAATTCTCTACAGCCAGGACTCCTCAGAAAAATGGAGTAGTTGAAAGGATGAACAGAACGGTTCAACAAATGGCTCGTGCTATGCTTGATGAGTCTCGAACTCCCACAACTTTCTAGGGTGAAGCTGCATTTGCTGCAATTGTTATTCTCAACAAAACAAATGTCCGGGTGAACAGCACTCAAACCCCTCATGAGCTCTGGTATGGTGAGACTCCTTCGGTAAAATATTTCAAAATTGTTGGAAGCAAATGTTATATCAAAAATACTGATGAACATCTTGGCAAGTGTGAACCTAGAGCAAATTAAGGCATTCTCCTTGGTTACTCTCCCCACAGCAAAGCATACAAGTGTTATAATAAAAGTCTTGGAAAAATTGTTGAAAGTATTGATGTAGTGGTTGATGAAGA
>APFE031394652.1:0-16668 GCA_000404065.3 Pinus taeda
GTATATGTATAATTAAGGAAACATGGGTTTCCTTAAGCTTTGGGGGGTGCAGGAGGCACAAGGATTCTTCAAACTTGATTAGGTATAATCTCACTATAGTATTAATATCTCATACTTTCTCCTCTTAAGGCCTTCCCATGGAAGTTTATTTATACCTCTCCAAATTAGTTTTTTTAAGTTGGGAAATAGTTTGGCCACAGGAAATAGGAGATGAGTAACAGGTAAAACCTGTGAAATCCGCACGAAATTAAGGAAATTTATTTTTTTTAAGTGTTTTAATGTATGTATGCAGGTTGGGTATATGATGACCCACCTATACACACTTTTATTACAGGGAAAAGTAACGTATAGGGAATAAAACACTATTTTTTAAGATTTTGGACCAAGTCTGGAAGGAAGGGTTGCCCTAGGCCATAAAACGAGCATCAGATCTACCAAGAGTGGTAAATGGTGCTATAACGATAAGGGAATAGTGCCCTCATCTGTTTAATAACTTGAAATAATCTTTTGGGTCCAAAATCTTCCAGTGGGGAGGACTGATCAGGGGCTCAAAATTATGCTCAAAAATCAAAGTGTCATAATTTGTTAAACTTAGCTTCATATCGAAGAGCTTGTCATTCTGAATCCAACGGTGTGAGCTTCACCCAAATCCGAGCTCGTATGTAGAAGTTAGAGCAAGTCAAAGTTCAAGTTTGACTTCTCCACATGGCAGGATTAGATGACGTGGCAAGTTCCTTTAGCGAATGAGGAGGCGCCAAGTGGCAGGATGCCACTGGCCCCCGCATATCAAAAATCACAACTCGCAGGTGGAAAGGTGTTACATAATCGACCTCGACAAGTGCGGGTTGCGATGCGAAATCGTAAATCGCAATTGCAGGTAGGGAGGTGATACAGAATTGGCCCCCAAGCAGAGAAGGGATGTGATGTGATAAATCACAATCGTAGATCGGTAAGGGGAAAACAGTTACAGTAATTGACCCCTAGCGAGTTTGTGTTGTGATGCAATATTGTAATCACATATAGCAACAGAACAAGTCTCGCATATTTATGACCATCGGTACTCTGCCGATTGTGATAAAGTTCCCTAATGATATATATTTATAGGTTCCATTTTATAGTGTCGTTAGGTCCGCCAATATCACAATCATAAATTGCCCATTTTATTCATAGACCGTAAGCCCATAGTACTTGTTGATTGCGATTTCGGATAAGACTCAGCCGACATGTTATGGCCCACTGCACTGTGAAATTCTTGCTCGTTTAGTGGATTTGGAGCGAAAATGTGGGTTTTTGTCGAATTTGGAGTAGTTTGTGGAACAAATAGTGGGAGAACTAGGAGAAGTCATAACTTCCTCAGTTTTCCACCAAATTGATGCAAAAAGAGACTAGATAGCCGTTCTTGAGTATTCTGAACTCATGGAGACAGGTTTTAGAGGCATTTAAGCATTGTAAACACACTTTTGTTATAATTTTGGGCATAATAGAGAGGCCCAAGCATTGGAAGCTGGACCAAGGAGACGTAGCCCAAGAGGGGTGAACTCCTCATCATATCTTTGTGTTGTGCATTGTATTTTGATGTTCTTTGTTGTTATTTTGTTGTTGTTCAACATATGCTTTATGTTAATTGTTTATAACATCTACATAAGAAACTCTCATTGGAATCAGTTAATTAAGCAAAAATGGTAAATCCTTAAGCACTTGATAAGCAAATGATAAGCATATTGGATTTTATTTTGAATGGGGAATTAGTACAGAATTACTAATCTGCTCCATTTTAGATCAAAGGTGGCTATCCTTGATTAGTGAATTTTATTTTGAAAATAAATATATCAAAGGCAAGGAAAACAAAGTGGTGGATGCACTTAGCAGGAGGTTGCAAGTAAATCATGTGGCAGCTATCAATACTTAAGAAATCGGCATTAATTAAAATATTGAAGAGGAAATGTAATAAGATGAGCATTACTAGCAAATAAATGAAAATTTGTAGCAAGAGCTAGAGGGAACATTGAGTAATAATTACTCCCTCAAAAAATATGGATTGTTTAAGTTCAAGGGCATATGGTATATACCTTGTATGGGAAATTTGAATAATATCATCTCTGATAATTTTCATAAAATACCTTATTCAGGTCATCTTGTTTATTAGAAAATGATAACAACCATTAAAAGTGTGTGTTATTATCCATGCATTAAAAAGGATGTGGCCGAGTACATTGCCAAATTCTTGGAGTGACAACAAGTGAAGGTGGAGTGTAGACATCCAGTGGGATTGTTGTAACCAATCCCCATTCCTGAGTGGAAGTGGGAAGTCGTTTCCATTGAATTCATCATCACACTACCAAGGAAACCTAGACAACATGATGTTATAATGGTAGTTGTGGACAAGTTGAGTACGCCAACTCACTTCATAGTTGTCAAATCCACTCACCAAGGAAGTGATATTGCTTAGAATTCCATGAATGAAGTGTTTAAATTACATGGAGTACCGATGAATATTATTTCAGATTGACATGACACATTCACCTCAAAGTTTTGGAAAGTGTTATTTGTTGGACTTGGAACAGAATTGGCATTTACTACAATGTATCATCTTCAAATAGACACACATAATGAAATAATAAATAAAGTGTTGGAAGACATGTCGAGAATGTAGGTTATGCATCAACCTAGGAGGTGGGAACAATTTCTACCATTGGTAGAATTTTCCTACAACAATGGGTACAAGGAGTCAATAAAAATGAGTCATTTTGAGGCTCTTTATGGTAGAAAATACAACACACTTATTAACTAGAATGATCCAGTGAACAGGGTGCATATCAGGCCTGGCATGTTGAAGGAGATGGAATGAGAAATAATTGTTATCAAGCAGAAACTAAAAATAGCTCAGGACAGGAAAAAGAGATATGTAGATCAACAAATAACGGACAAGTAATTCCATGTGGGGGAACATGTTTACCTCCACATTAGGCCAAGGAAAATTTCATTAAATATTGCATCTTGTGCTAAGTTAGCACCAAGATTTTTTGGGTCATTTCAAGTTTTAGAAAGAGTGGGGTCAATGACATACATATCACTTTTCCACCCAAAATGAAGGCACATGATGTTTTCCATATCACTTTTCTTAAAATGTGTGTGCATGATGAAAGTCATGTTATTGATTGATATGTGATATAGGTAGAATCCATACAATAATTCTAGTTAAAGCCACTATGCATTCTGAATAAGAGACATATCATGCTTTGGAATCAAGTAATCAAGCATGTCAAGATGTAGTGGAGGCATTTTGGACTAGATGAGGCCACTTGGGAGATGGATGAGAAAATAAGGCTATATTGCCCATTTTTATTTATTGTGTAAGTAAATGTAAAAAGAGTTGTCTATAGAAGATTGTTGTGAATTTTGTGTTTGGGTAAAAAAATTGAGGATGATTTTCCTCTAAGGGGGAGGGATTTGTAACAACCATTTTTAATGTACCTCTTTTCATTGCCACATGAAATTTAAATCATGTAAATATAATGGAATTGTAACACAAAGCCTAGGCTAAGAGTAGTGGACACAAACTCAAATTTTGAGAGGTGTTGATTGGGAATTAGTTAACTCAGTATGTTCATTTAAACAACACCAATGTTTTTGATTGGGTTTAATGGCCTACATGGAAGGAAATGAGGTTGAGTGCGGGCCTAATAGGTGGAGGACAAGCCCATACCACCTTTTTTCCTTGTGGGTTATATCGTGTGGTCAACACGTAAGTGGTAGCAAAGTGGTCGAGAGGAAAGAGAGCTAATAGGAAAGAATGGGGGATATGCATTAAGACAAGATTAAAAAATCAAAGGAGAAATCATTCTATTAGAAACTAAACATAGACATAGGCTTATGTGGTGTGGATGCATGTATGTTGGGTAAGGCATACGATAATCATGAGTGAAATAGCAGGGAAGAAGTGTTCGCATTATGATACATGTGTTGTACTTGATGGCAACCCACTTATAGCAGAACAACTCACTTGTATATGGTAACTAGATGAATCTACGTAACTAGATGAATCTACATGAGAGATATCAAATGTGACAAAATGCATGGTAGTTCAAAGGAATCATTTCAGAAGTAATGTGGAAAATTACACTATAACAAGTCTATTCAAAAGTAACAAGACATTGGTACAGAAGAGCAAGAAGATGGAACTTGGGTCTGCTGATCAGAATAAAGAATGTAAAGAAAAAGCTTGATGTTCAAGGATGAATGATCTGTCAGATCAATACCGTTGTTTTACTATTGTCTAGCAATGAAGTATTATTAGATTTGAATGTAAAACTAAATGTATAAGGAGGCTGGTATTTGATTGATTGATTGTATAAATGAGAAGAAGTGATCTTTGTCGCTGCTTGTGTAAAGCTCTGTATGTTAATAGTATATATTCAATATATTGCTAGTTGGTATAGACTTGATTCAAAAGTTTATGTTTGCAATAGTTTGAAGATATACACAGGTTTGATTAACGGAAGTAGTGTATACATGCAATTTGGGTTCGGCCAAGTAGTGTATAGACTCTAATGCATTATTTTTGAGGTTACAACTAGTTCTAAATGATGATGCAGGGTTTTGGGTTCAGTACAGTGTTCTGGTGTGAGTGATCTAATTATTCATATTAACTAAATGTTGGTTGATGCATTTAAATTTTATAAGTTTTTTATGGGTCTAGTATGAAAATTGGATGAAATGTGGCCTTCAGATTGTGGTGTTGTGATCCAGGAGTATCCAATATGAAAATTGATGAAATGTGGTCCCTGGAGGAAGAAATAAGGTGGTAGCCTTCTGTAGGTTGGTGCCTACGTACTAGTAATCATATTGGCTAGTACAAGAGCTAGGGGGTTGCAGCTCCCTTCCAATAGAAGTTGAAAATGAGAGAAGGTTGTAGCCTTCTGCAGGTGGGTGCCTGCATACTGGTATGAGTCTGCACTAGTACAAGATTGTAAACAGATTTTCTTATTATTAAAAGAAGACAGAGATGACAGCAGCAGGTGGTTTTCACCCACATTGGGTTTCCACCTTAAATCTTGGTGTTCATGTGTGTTGCTTATGTATGATGCTTTATTTTTCTTTTACTGCATTGTCTAATAATTTACTAATGTACTGGTTTAAGATCAAAACATGATAAATTGTCTAAATCACAAGTTCTCTGGATATACGTTGGTTTCTTTAATCACAGTTGCCTGTACACGCTAGTTCACTTCACTGAAGTATCGTATATAAATTTGTTTGGGAAATAAAACTATTGATCTAATAATACTAATTCACCCCCCTCTCAGTATTATTTCCAACAATTGGTATCAAAGCATGTCCTTCAGAAGAAGCTTAATCGCTTGAAGGGAGATCCATCAAGATGAATAATCATGAAATCATGGGATCCATAAAACTGCCAATATTCGATGCGAGAAACTTTGTTTATTGGGAAATAAGAAACACAACCTATCTACAATCTCTTGGAACAGATGCCTAGAAATTGTGGAAGGAGGATATACATTTCCAACAGTGATTCCTACAAACACGGTAGGTAAAAAGCAATATGAAACCAATGCCAAAGTTGTCAATACTTTATTGGGAAGTTTTTCACAATCAAATTTTGTCAAAGTCATTTAACTCAAATCAGCTAAAGAGATATGGGACAAAATCATTCAGAGCTACGAAGGAGACTCTCAGGTAAAACGTGCTAAGCTTCAAACTCTCATAATTTAGTATGAAACCCTTAAGATGCATAGTAATGAAATTATAGCTAGTTACTTCTTAAGTATAGATGAGGTTGTTAATTGTATGAATAATTTGGGTGAAGAAATAAAGGAAGTTACCTTAGTTGAGAAAATTTTGAGATCCTTGTCTGCTAAATTTGAATCAAAAGTGTCTACCATAGAATAAAAATAGGATCTGCAAAATATCACTATGACATAGCTTCATAGAATCCTAACTACTTTTGAGATGAGAAAAGGAGGTCCATCAGATATGAGAGAAGTTGCATTTAAAGCTTCAGTAAAAGGAAAAGAAAAGGAAGAACACAATGAATCGGGACACATTTCAAAAGAAGAGGATGAGGTAAATTTTGTTAAGAAGCTTCACCGGGGTCCTGGAAAGTTTAGAGGTAAGCTCCCTTTCAAATGCTTTGCTTGTGGCAGAGTCAGTCATTATGATGCCAGATGCCCTCATAAAGATAAATATGAAAAAGGAAAGGAATATGCAAAAGTGAATAGGAAACAAGTCGTGAATAAAAGGAGTTACTATACTCATGAAGTTAGCGATGGTTTATCTAATAATGATTAAGATGAAATTGGACAAGATTACAGACTTCTCATGGCTTATGATAGCGATGATTTTTGGGATAGTTTAGAAGAGGATAGTGATGGTTTATCTATTAGTGATGATTATAGACTTCTCATGGCTTATGATGATAATAATTTTTTGGATGCTTTAGAAAAGGAGAACTTTCATGAAAAAATCTCTAAACTCAAAATATGTTTAGAAGAAAAGAATATGATGATAGATACCTTAACATACTGATCCAAAATGGATCTTGGATAGACTTCTAAGTCTAAAGTGTTCCTCACAGAGGAAAATGAAAGTCAAAGGCTTCTCTTGGAAATATTCCCATTATGTAGATCTTTTCATTCTAAATCTACCGCAATTTGAATGGGCTAAAATGGACTTCGGGTGAAGAAGTTATCGCAGAAAGAAGTTTGCTATGGTCCTTTGAAAAGGAGGCAAATTCTTATGAAAATGGGCTTAAGGCCTTATATGCAAAAATCGCATGTGAAAGGTTTAAAGGGCGGACCTAAAATATTATGTTTTGTAGCCTAAACCCTTATAAGATCCATGAGATGTATCGGATCGGAGCAATGAAGGGATAAAGGCCTGGTGGGAGGACAAGGTGACATGTGATTATCGATTGCAATATTGGCGATCATAATGATCGGGGTGATTAACGATCGGAGAAGTAGAAGGCATAGACCCCGCTAATGCGATACGTGAGGTACGATATTGGCGATTGGCGGATCGGTGGATTAGCGGCTGGTACAGTCAAAAGGAAGACCCCTGGGGTCGTTGCGATAGCGATATGCTGATAAAGCGATCAACGATCAGAGGAGAGATCTTATGCCATGCGATATGCCGATATGCAATGCACCGATAGCACGATCGGTGATTGGATCACACAAATATAAAGGGTCGTTGACGCAGTGCGATTGTGATTAGTAATCAGGGCATGGACCCGATAGGGTTTATAAATGTGGTTGCATATTATTTGAAGTCCAAATTTTCGAATTTTCAATGTATTCCTGTGTATTTGGTGTTTTGGCCATTTCACCATGCAACTTGTAAATGCGTTAGGATGACGGACCCAATATGCTTATAGGGGTGATTCCATATTGTTTGAAGTCTGATTGAACGCTCCAATCATGTGTTTTCGACAGTTTTCCTGTGTATTGCATTATATGGCTATTTCTATAGGAGGAAGGCTGAAAGGTTGGGTTTCCTGTGTCCCCCGATTCATTGCAATGAGAAACTAATTCTTTTGTGAAAACGTGTGGTTTTCCATGATGGAGGACTGTAACCAAATTGTTACAAATACACATAGAACTATGGAAAATTTTAGGGGTGAATTTTTTCCCTTGGGCTAAATTAAGGGGTTTTATATTTTTATTGGGCGAATATTTTGTATCATAGTACATTGTTAAAAATCGCCTCAAATTTATTTTATAAAAAAATTAGGTATGGAGGTTAGCCCACCTTATTTTAAGGGAGAGGGTAAAAAAAAGGTAAATTTAGCCCTTGAAATTAGGAGTTACAATCTTCCATTCGCCCTCATTTTCAAGAAAATGTATCTATGATAGTTATAAATAAAAATAAAAATATAGTGGAGGTATGGTAAATAAATAAAAGATCTTTTTATACTTACTCCAAAGGTATGGTAAATAAATAAAAATACAAATGAACTAAAGATATGGTAAATAAATAAAACCTCTTTTTATATTTAGTCCATAACCCTCTTTCTATTTAATAAGGCTCAAAAACGAGGTCTCATTTAAGTGAATCCTATGGGCCAAATACCATATTTATAAAAGAGGTATGGTAAATTAATAAAAATATAAATAAATGAGAGGTATGTAAATAAATAAAACATTTTTTTATATTTACTCCATATGTCACCTTATATTTATGAACAGGCAAGTGTGTAAATAAATAAAAATATAAATAAAGTGGAGGTATGGTCAAAAAATAAAACCTCTTTTTATACTTGAAAGGTAGGGTAAATAAATAAAAATAGAAATAAACTATAGGTATGGTAAATAAATAAAACCTCTTTCTATATTTAGTCCATAACCCTCTTTCTATTTAAGAAGGCTCAAAAAAAGGTTTTATTTAATTGAATCCTATGGGCCAAATACCACATTTATAAAATAGGTATGGTAAATTAATAAAAATATAAATAAACGAGAGGTGTGGTAAATAAATAAAACATTTTTTATATTTACTCCATAAGCCACCTTATATTTACCAACGCTCAAAAAATGTGTTATATTTAGGTGAAGCCTATGGGCCAAATTATTATTAATACCATGCAAAAAAAATTATTAACCCTAATATTAGTATTAATCAAAATAAGGATGGCCAAATTATTATTAATACCATGCAAAAAAAATTATTAACCCTAATATTAGTATTAATAAAAATAAGGATGGCACATGGTATTGACCCATGGTATTCACATGGAATGCTACCTATTTAAAGGGGAGAATTAAACTAGCATAGATCCATATTTACTCTGGATCAAATAACGTGATATGCAAACTAACATAGAGGGAAAAAATATTTGATCCCTCTCAGGGCTTGGTAGGAGTAAAAATGGAGCTTGTAATTTAATGTCACTTAAACATTTTAACTTGGTTAAATAAAAAATAAAAATCAATTATTAATTTTTATAAATTACTGATAGTAGTTTTTAAGCTCTAGGTTTATGAGAACCCATGGTATTGACCCATGGTAATACCATGGTATTCATGTGAGCATAGACTATTTAAAGGGGAAATTCTATTAGCGTAGATCCATCTTAATTCTGGGTCTACTAAGTGCTGGGAGGGATAAATAGATTTCATCCCTCTAAGAGTGGTAGATGTGGAGTTAAGATGGATATAGATTGTTTTTTATGATAATGAAGATATTAAATAGACTTAGAAATTATATTGTAAAAAAAATCTTAAGGTGAATGGTTAAAGCTACATTTAGTCACTTCACAAAATTTAGTAAAAAATACTGATATCTCCATTAATATTGGTTTTTCTAAAAAAATAAAATCAAAACAATGAAATCTTAACTCTTTCCACATCACCCTCGCAAAAGAGAGACAATCGCTTCCCAGATTTCCCACCATTTTTCAAACATTCTCAATATGATATCTTCATGAAAAATTTAAGGTACTGATCTTGGATTAGTTGTTTGAAAAATATGTTGATTTGTACAACCTTTCATCTTCTCTACTATTCTTAGTTTGTCGTAATGATCTGTAGGGGTTGGGTCATTGCACCATATTTTCCTAAAAGGCAGAGATTGTGCACCAAAAAGGAAATTAATCCACATGTTACAACGTTGCTAAAAATGGTATGAAGGTAGTGAATTATGCTAATAAGAAATTTAGATTGGGAGAGACGTAATTAAATTTTATTATTTAATGAAGATCCAATTAAAATAATAATAAACTACATTTATATATTTGTATATGATTGAAAGGCCTTCTGACAATAGTCACTTCTTTCCATTAGATCCCCTTCAAGCCTTTGGGATACCTCTACTTACTTCATTATATTATATAGTTGGGGCTTGCTACTTGTTGGCGTGTTAGGGTAAACAAACTTGATTTTTTTTTTTTTTTATCTAGCAGTTGGAATCTATGGAATAAGAAATAAATTTGATAGCTTGGCAAAAGTGGTAGCTTGACAAAAGTGGTAGAGAAAACATTAATCTCTCCTACCATGAAAAACATGGCCACTAAAACTTGCAACATTGTTTCTAGGAAGTCAAAATTATGTTTCTTTTTTCCAAACATGTATGTTAGTATATTACAATTTAATGAATATGTTTTATTATTATCATATATGGTTTCATAATTTAACAAAACATTCGCCAAGACTTCACAACGTTTTATTATTCAGTGTTCAAAGATTTTCCAAGATCTTACAAGATTTTATAATTCAGTGAAAATTTCGCAATGACTTTACAAGATAATATAATCTGGTGAGAGATTCACCAATATAATATATATATATATATATATATATATATATATATATATAATATATATATTATATATCTATAGTAGTGATAAAATCTCCTCCCATTTTTCCTATGTATCATGGGGATTCACCCATTTATTATACATATAAATTTAGGGTGGTTCTTAGAATTTTCCCTACAGAAAATGCAGTTGGCAGAGATTCACTTGGACGTTGAGCAAGTCACTGATAACACAGAGAGTTATGCTCAGGAGAAGTGCAGAGAAGCCCAAGAGGCTCAGAGATGCTTGAATGTTGAGCGTAAGCCTAGAGGAGGCAGTTTGCAGAGTCGGTTTGACTCAGAAGTAGAGGGTCGCTTGGAGGTCAAGCGAACCCAGAAGCTCGTAAGAGCTAAAAGCCATAGCTAAGAGCTAGAGACAAGAGCCAGACCCAGAGCAAGAGCCAAGAGCTAGAGCCAGAGCCGAGAGCTGAGAGCCAGAGCTAGAGAGCTCACAGCAGACTTCTAAGAGCCATGGAGATGTAATGAAGCTGCAGAACAGCAAAGAGATCAAAATTATCAAGCTGTTGCTGGTGCCCAGAGTGTGCTAAAGATAGAATAAGGCATTCTAGAGATAGTTGAAGGAATTCTGAGGGTGTTGGTGGAAGCTAGAGCAAGATAGCTCAGAGCACTAATTGAAGGAGTCTAGTCTAGAGAAGCCTAGATCTGTTTGTAGAGTGAGGACAGCCAACGAGATAAGATGGTATTCTAAACCCATGGGTTCTATGTAAACCAATGGATTTCAGCGTGGAGCTTGGAAAATAATTAATGCCATAATCCTAGAGAGCCTAGTTGAGTTGACTAGAGCTCAAGGAGACATAGCCCAAGAGGTTTGGGTGAACTCCATATTATATTGTTGTCTTATGTGTTTATTTATTTGTTGCATTATTTACTATTACATGTATTTAAATATCAACATAAGCAACAGAACTTAAGGCACTTAACAGTTTAAAAAAAAACACACGCATACATCTATTTTCAAGCACTTTTTAATTCCACAATTGGTTAATCATAAGGTCTTGGAAATATTTATGCTTTGGAAGTGGGAGAGGTTATTGTAAGCTGACAAGAGGCCTTTAGAGCCCCATTTTCAGATCAGGTGGTTTCAGAGCCTAAGGTTGGTTAACCCCACCTTCAAAGAAGGTGATATAAAAGCTGGTTATACCAGAGCAAGTGGTATCGGATCAGAATGCTTGATTGACAGAGCAAAGATTGCTTGCTTGAAAGGTGTTTAAACAGCCAGAGGTTGATTGTATGCTTGTTTGCAGACTGACTATTGTTTGAGTTTGCAAAGGTGAAGGGAAAGCTATTGATAGCTCAGTCTAGGAGAGGATAGCAAGGAAGAAGGGCTGAAGGCAGTTTTCTTATCCCAAAGGACCTCAAAGCAATCCTTGAAGCACAAGAGGTTTGTTGCAAAAGGTTGCTTGAATAAGCTCTTTGTTAATCTTGTTAGAAGTTCTTTTGTTCATTTTGATAATGACTACTTCTATAAGTGAGTCCTCAAATTCTTCTTTCTTCACAAGAGTCTTTGATGAAGACATGAAGCCAGACTTGTCCACCATGATGGATATGGTGAGAGAAATGAATGAGGATAGAAGGAAGAGCAACATACTTAGAGAGCAGTTGAATTCCGTGGAGGAAGAGAAGTAGTTGCTTTCTGACAAATTGCAGGAAATGGAGAGGCAACTTCATATTGCAAATTGAACTTGAAAAGGATGCATGAGTTGGAGACACGGCTCTGTGTTGCCAAAGAAGCCTTAGTCAAGTATCAGCTTGAAGAAGAGGTAACCAATTCCTGTTTGTCTTCAAATTCTTCTAAGAATGATTATGTTGGTTCTTTTGAAAAACATACCAGAGGCATAGGTTCCAAGTTAATGTCCAAGTTGGGCTATGAAGGAAAAGGCTTATGCAAACATGCACAGGGTATTGTTGAGCCAATAATAGTTGAGGAAAGGCCTAAGTATTTGGGTCTTGGTGATGGTGGGTTACCCTCGCGTTCCCCGACAATATGCATAAAAATGCATAAACACATTGTCCCAGGTATTTAACTCTCAAAGGAGTCAAATATTCAAACCATACATGGTTAAGGCCCCTTTTAGTCTCACTCGGAGTGATTCATAAACTTAACAAAACCTAAACATTCATCCACTTTTCCTTTCTATCGGAAATTAATCACCCCGCATAACCCTTAGTTAGACTTTAGCTTAATCCTTAAGGCCGCATGTATATAGCCTTTCCCTTTTATCATTGGTTATATATGGTAAATACACATAATCCCCTCATCGGCACTATTTTCCTTATAAAACATTTTGCAAAGGAAATATATGCCTAAACATACCTTTTTATGCCTTAATATGGCTTCTGCACATTCCCCGAAGATACCTTTATCGCAATCGGGCATCACTCCCTTCTCGGGTCATACATATATGTGCCTCATCGCTCCTTTCCTTCTGATATGTGACTATCACTTTCTAGAATACACTATCGGCACATAATTCTTTACTATCCCATTTACAAAGGAAACATGCGTAAAACAATGGAAAACCCCGCCAGAACACAAAACCGGACTTCAAATATTAAAAGCCCACACCTATAATTATCGTCGGGTTTGCCTCTTAGTCTGTCACCTTTCCATTAAGTAAATATCCATTCTCCAACCCCTCCGATCTCCGATCGTCGATTATCAGCTATTGACTATCACTTGATCTTTGACTCTTCCACTTTAAACTCTGATCCAACATATATTTCGAACCCATTGGGTTTTGGGCCATATTCAATAGGGTTTTGGGTCTGGCTAAACATCGCATGTCACAATCGCTTCCTTCCTTTGAAGAATTGCGACGAGATCCCGATTTCCCCACTCTTGTGATTTAATCCTGGTTGTTGGTCTTCTTGATCCGATGGCTACTGTGCATGGATACTTCACTTATCCGTTCTTCTGTTTAACTTAATCTTCACGCCATTTCTTCAGTTCTTCTGTAGTTCCGGCTTCTTTAAGGTTTCGCCCTTTCTATCGTTTTACTGTGAGATTCCTCTTGAGCTTTCACCTGATCTCTCTAATGGATTCAACAACCCATTATGATCCTCTGAATCACTCTTTCCCTCTGTGCAGTCCTTCAGAACTCTGCCTTCTACTTCCGCTGCTCAGCTACCTCTGAGCTTTCTCTTCTACAAAATCTCACTTCGCTATTTCACCCCAAATCTTCCCTCTATCTCCTCAGTTGGATTCAAGGAACCATTCATGATTCCTCTAAATCATTATGTTCCTCTACGTCCTTCAGAATTATGTCTGCAACATGTTACAAAGCCTACGAATTCACAAATAGTTCATTAATGAAACACTCTTCAACACACTGACACAATCAGGAATAAACATATATATATGTAAATATAAACAATCAATCACATATCTGAGACTCTGTGTCTCGCACAGGCCTGTTCTTCAATATTGTGGCCTTTCCTTGAGCTCTGCCCGTAGGCTTACATTTATGCCAGAAAGTTCTGTTGAACTAATCCTGGTTTGACTCCTAAATCCTCTGAACTGACTCCTAAATCCTCTGTCCACTTCTACTTCAATTAATTCCTAAAAGCTCTTTCTCGTCCCTTGAATCATGAAACTATTTTAAGAGTCTTGATTGACTATTAACTCTTGTCATTTATTCACCACTCATGTTCTCATTTATTGGAGAGCATTTACAACTTCCTTTCACTATCTAATTGATTTCTATTTTATGCACTCATAAACCTAATATTACATCAATTTATCACTTAGGAATCCAACTTCCTAAAATTACATTACCCCCTATGTTACTTAATTACAATGATTTTCTCTTGGGTTGAATGCTCCTGCATCAGACTCCCAAAGTAGAAAATATTCATGATCTCCTGATCATGTGTCTTCTAATCTTTGTCTTCCTAGATCCCATACTTTGTTTTGTAACTGTCCAAATGTCTTGTTCCCTTGTTGTTGCTGCACTTTTGTTGTCTTCTCATCTTACTGTCAATTAGGTTCAAGTTCTGATTGATATTTCTTCTTGCTGCTACCATTTTCCTCCATTTAGACTGCTTCATCATCAATTTCCACATTTCTTTAATCTCTGTCTCCAGTACATCCTTGGACTGGTCCATGTTCTGTTTCTTACTTCTGCCTCTTTCTCTTTGCTTCTGGTTGCTGTTGTTGTCCACTGATTCTTTAAACTGTTGTTGGTTACTTTATCTTTGTAGTTGTTGGTTTACTTTTTCTTCTTCTTTTGCTCTTGTTCCAAATTTTGCTTTGCTTGCTCCAACTTTTGCTGTGCTTGCTATGCTGACTACCTCCCTATCATCCTTACCCTCTTTCTTGATTATATCTTCTTGTATTGAATCATGATTTCCCAACATTCTCTCCAGCAATTGAGCATATGTTCCATGGATTGAATTCTTCCATAGAATTTTCTTCTTTCATCTTCATTTGGCCGCTCATCAGTGCCAAATTTCCTCCAGCATTTGCAACAAAACCTACACTCACAAAACACTTGCTAACATAAAAAACATAAGTCTTTTGTGCCTTATCTTCCTTTGGCAAAAATTTAGTTTTCTGCTCTATTTCTTTCTCCTCTGTCAGCACATCAGTATGTTGATTTGAATTCTCAAAAGAATTCATGAGACTTTCCACTAGTCTCTCTTCCACACCATCTGCTCTAATGGTGTCTTCCTTCTCTTGTTCACTATAGTGAACTTCTTCTTCTGCAATCACACTGTCATACTCTGAATTTTCCAGCAAATATTCCAACAATGCAATTTCTTTGTGACACTTTGCAAGTATTTCATCATCACTTATGTTTCCTGCATTTATACACAAATTGTTAGTTTGGAAATCATAAGGTTCAACAGTCTCAACATTTTCTTCACATATCATCTCTTCAAACTGAACTTCATCTCCTTCTTCCACAAGAACTTGTTCCTGTGTTGTCACATCTTCACACATCCATGCATTATTAAGTTTCTTCTGCTACAATAAGTCACTGCTTCTCTCATTTAAGAGACATTTTCCATCCTCCTTTACTTCAGAGTTTTTATCTTCTAAAAGATACTTCTCCATACTTTTGACATCTTCAAAAGATTGCTCACCCCCTGCAAAACACTCCTTTGTTAGTGTTCCTTCTCCCAAGGTTAAATACTTTGCATAGGTTTCTTCTTTCTTAACATCTTTCAGTAGATGTCCTTCTTTCTTACTATCTGTGTCAACAATTTCCATGGCTATTTCCACTGTGCCTATCATCATAGTGAACTAATGATCTTTTACTATGTTTTCAGCTAACATAGTCTCTTCTTCAAGTTTTCTTCCAATCTCTTGTTGTTTACCTTCTCCAAGAGCTATCCTTGTCTCACCATCTTCATTAATATTCTCCTTCATTTGTTCTGCATCCACAGACAAACTATCAGTCTTAAAAAAATAAGACCCTGTGGTCCCACTTGTTGTTTCAGCCATCATATCTCCTTGTTGTTCTAAATCCTTCATATGATTCAAAAATTATTCGATGGTCTTCTCTTCAATCTCCTCAAGCCCTTCACTTGGTTTCTTGATATCTTCCCCCAATTGTATATGAGATCTATCTATCTCATCTTCTTCTAGAACAAAATTTAGATTCTGTTTGTATTCTTTCTCCTTTATGACAATATCAGCAAATTGTCCTTCACATGTTTCACCTGCAAAGATACACAAATTGTCAGATTTAAAATCATCAGACCTTTTGGTCTCATTTGAATTTTTAGTCTTCAAGTCGTCATCTTCAGTCAACATTTCCTCATGTTGTTTTGAACTATCCCAATATTCCGTGAGATATTCACTTGATCTCCATTCTTTATCTTTAGTGTAGTCTTCACTTTCTCCCAGAATTTCTCCCTATTCTGGTTCACAAATGGACTCTTCCATTTCCAACTCAACTTCCTTGAGTTTTTCCCTCAGCCACTTTACTTTCTTTTTTTGCAGCCTTCTCTGGATCTCATGCCACTCCATTGACTTCTTCCTCAAGAGCCAACCTAGTCTCTGGCTTTCCTCAAGTATCCTCCTTAACGCATCGAGTTTTTCTCTTAACTCTGCAATCTCTTTGTCAATTTCCTCTTGACTCATCCTCTTGACATTTGCCTTAGCATCCTCTTTCTTCATCTTTCTTATGTTGTGGCTTCTCTTTGAACCTCTGCTATGACTATCAGTAGTCATCTTCTTCTCCTCTTTCTTCATGAGATTCTCACTCATATGCAACAAGCCTCTGCAACAACTAGTCCTCTTTGCTACAATCTTACCTCACTAAGCTCTCCTCACTCATTCTTTTGGTAAGCATGGGTCCTCTGTCTAGAACCTCCTTTTGAGCAACACCT
>APFE031394660.1:1486-24506 GCA_000404065.3 Pinus taeda
TGTGAACTTGGGTTGCGTACGCGCAGGTAAGGTTGAGAGAAACTGCGTACCCAGAGATAAATAGATTTTTAAAGACTTTCTCTCTTTCTTGAAATTTGACATGGAGAGCAGAGGTATGAGACTTGCCAAGGAGGATAGTATGACAGTTGATGGAGCCATACTAACTGCAAATAGTCATGGTGACAAATTTTAGTGTAACAGGTCCTCAATTTTTGTATAAGACTCAAACTTGGAAGTTGCACTATTGTAATTCCGGTATATTTTTTTATATAGACTGGGCCATTATTCCAAATTTTAACGAAGAAGCTTTTATTTGGATGTGCACTATTGCCTTGATATGAAAGTATCTCTGAGTTGAAAAAAGGAATTTGAATTGCGACTGATATCGGGAATGATTTACAGCACATATGGTACTACTATCTATGATCTAGTTTCATTCTTTTATGTGAATCGCTATTTGATTACTCTTGCTATCATTGAATATATGTATGTGTTTCCAACAACATTCCTTGTATTTTTCACTATTGGATGTTTAGGGGATGTTATTCTTTTAGTCATATATGTATCAGTGATATATAAAGGATAAGTGTAACAATGTTTTATTGATTACTTTGTTCAACTATTTGAACAAAGTAATTATTATATGAATGAATGTCTTTGTTTATCAAATAGAGTCATATATATGCTTATTTGTAAATAGAGATTATCAAACGTTGCACTTAGAAATAGAAATTTCCCGGGATAGAATAGTTATTCATATTTTTACTTTTTAGATTAAATCATTCATCCATTACCATTTTATTAGAAAACCATTCACTCATCCATCCCCTTTTTATTCATCATTGGGAAACTGGTCCCATTACTTCGAGTCAGATCCACCACACCAAACGGAAAAGGAGCTGCATTAAGGTCCAGACCGGGTGGTTTTCCCCGATGTTGTTGCAGCGATTTTCGAGGCATCAACATTTTTGGTGCTAGAAGGAGGGCATGAACTATGAATGGCAAGTAAATCAAAACCTACCATTCTGAGAGTAGATATCCCTCCACCTCACCTCGGACCTCCCGTTTGCATTCTAGGACACCAGTATTCAAACGAGAAGAAGAGGAATCAACTACCACTGCTCAATCCCATCATACTCCAGAACGATTAAGTCCTGAGTCTTCTGAAGTTCAGTCTCTCATCCAGAAACTTCAAGGCTTTTCGATATCACCATAGAAATCTGAAGTATCTCAAGGCAATGAGACTTCACAATTCAATCTACCTCACCCTCTCACCAAACTTCAAAGCGGAAAGCTCGGTATTGAACCTATTGAGTTGCCTTTACCGAAAAGGAAAAAGGCTAAAAAGAACACTGAAGGATCTGACAGTGAGACCTTTTCTTCATCATCTTCCATTTCATCTTCTCCAGTGCGAAGTCAAACATCCACTCCCCCATTACATATTTTTTTTCAATAGGGATCACCAACTTCAACATCCCAACCTATTCAATCTCCAATACCAACTCCTCCCCAAACACCTAGAATTTCATTGGCAATTGTTATTAGTTCTACGATGGCTCAGAATCCATGGAATAGTCCTGGTGTGATCACTATGCTTGCACCATTACATCCATTACCTGATTGTCCTGAGAAATGGTTGCCGAAATTTAATCCAGATGCTGGAACATTAGCCGAAGAACATATTAACAATTTCATGTTATTAGTTAATCTAAAAGGATTAACAGAAGAAGATGTTGTCATTAGGCTTTTCCCCTATACTTTACAAGGATCAGTTGGGTCTTGGTATTTTTCCCCACCCTCTGGATCCATTACTAGCTATAACATTTTTCAAGAGCAGTTTCTCACTAAGTATGGTGATGATAGATCTTTAGCGACATTAATTAATGATCTTTCGAATCTTAGGATAGAATCTAGAGAACCTATTAAGGAGTTCAACTCCTGATTCAATAAACTCTTGAATAAGATTTTGACCGACTCTAAGCCAAGTGAGAAAATCAGAAGCGAGTGGTATATAACAGCCCTACCTTCAAATATAGCTATTTTTGTAGATAGAGCTGCAAAACCAACCTTAGCTGAAAACATGAAAGAAGCGCTTGTTGTAGAGAAATGCTTTACTACTTTAGAAAAGAAAGCTGCTCTTGAAGATAGGAAATCCAAAAAATTTTCTTTTAAAGATGATTCAAAGAAGAAAACCCTTAAAGATCCATATGATATGGAGGGTCTACACAAGGTCCTCAAAACAATGTCAACTGAAATGGTTGAAATCAAAAAACAAGTAATAGAAACTTCAACAAAAAATCCATTTAGGAATTTTAAGAAACCTGATTTAAAACCACCAAATGTTATATCTAATGCAGGCTCAGATCCTAAAGAGGAAAAAGAAGATGAAACAGTTTTACCATTCGACGAACCCGAAGAAGAGGAAGTTGTCGAATGCCATGGAATGTGGGACTTCATTTTACCCAACTCTGATACAGAAAATGAACAAGAAGCTTTTCCTGTGACTACCAGGATTAAAGGTACTCCTGAACCTGTTTAGGCAATTTCAAAGAAAAGGAGTGCAGGTACAACTACTACAAAGGAAAAGGTACCCACAAAGAAATTGGTGGCAACAACACCCCAAAATCAATCATCATCCTCAAATATACCTTCAACATCTAAGACGTTAGTAGTATTGGATTCAATGGATTACAATATTATTGATGATATGAAGAAGACAAAGGCAAATATTACTATTTTTGAACTTAGAAAACTGAAACATCAACAGAAATTACTTCTTAAGGAACTAAATGCAGTACCTTCTTCACCTCTTCCTAGTGCTGTGATCTCTAAAGCTGCAAATGATTCAGGTCAACCGCCTTCTGGTAGAATTGAAGCTACTGATACAATTTTAATCGGATACAGATCGAATTCCCATACTCCCCCTTTCCTCTTGACCTATGAGATCTATAATTGAAATCTACACAACTGTTTGATTGACTGAGGGGCATCCTCTAACATAATGCCAGCTTCAGTTTGTTCCAAACTGAACATTGAACCCCAAAAGCCTGCAATTCATATTGTACAGTTGGATAGGACCAAGGTCCAGGTTTTAGGGGAAATCAACTCTGTAACTATCAGGTTATCAGCAGATCCACGAGTGGTTCAGAGAATTGATATTTTAATTCTCAATATTCTTGAATTTTATGGTTTAATCTTGAGTAGGGATTGGTTAGAGAAACTCCACGGTTATATTTCTACCGATTGGTCCCATATGTGGCTACCCTATAAACGAAAGCCAAATCAAATCAAAATCGATTGGGAGAAACAGATGACCTATACTGTCACTGAATTTGAATAGGAGAATCAACCAATAGCATTTAATAATAATATTTTGGGGAATTACTCTTTTGAATCATTCTTTGGCAATTTCATTGCCCAACTATCTCCTTTCTCAGCGAATAATTTCACATCCCAAATCAAAAAATTTTCACAAACCGATAGATCAAGATGTCTCAATATTGCTGAGAAAACTGTAAATAAAATTGTTGATAATTCTTTATTTTGGTCACTATACTTTGATGGATCTAAATCCAGTGAAGGTGCAGGAGCAGGGTATATTTTAGTTAGCCCTGAAGGAGAAAAAGCTGTGCTATCATGTAGATTGGAATATGAATGCACAAATAATATAGCTAAGTATGAGGCCTTAGTTCAAGGACTATATAAAGCTATTTTTCTGAAAGTTCAATATTTGAAAGTGTTTGGTGATTCAGAGATTGTCAAAAAACAAGTTAGAAATACAATTCACTATCTTTCTAGCCATCTCAAACACTATCAGTCTTTGGTACAAGAACTCATATCTCAATTTTTAGCATTCAATATTTCTCCTATCCCTAGATCCCAAAATGAAGCAGCAGACTTGCTAGCTAATGTTGCTTCCAAACTCCTACCTTCCGAAGATTACAACCCAGACAAATTTTCAGTAGAGTTAATTTTTAGACCATCAATTCCTGACAATGTCACCAATTGGCGAGTGTTCAATCATGACGAAGACATTTTAAATTTCTTAACTTCTGACAAGTCCTACGATGATCAAATCATTGATGAAAGTGATCATGACCTTCAAATGAAGGAAAAGCAGGAAGAAAATTCAATACTGAAACGAGTGGTTAAGCTTGAAGATCTCTATGATATTAAAGACAGGTTTAAACAGGTGACCAATTCAAAGCTCCAAAGTTCTACTTTAAGAACAAACTATTCAACAAAAACCAATCCAACAAAAGTTAAGGAAAATCCATCCTAACTTAGAGAGTCAAATAAAATCCAAACGAAATAAACTCTTGAAGGCTAAGATCATTTTTCTTGTTTGACATTCAAACTGGGTCTCCAATATGGTGCCTGTTAGAAAGAAAAATGGCGACATCAGGATTTGCATAGATTTCAGAAATCTTAATAAAGCAAGCCAAAAAGATAACTTCCCATTACCTACCATGGCGCAGATACTCCATTCAGTAGCTGGTTCTGAGTTGATTTCCTTTTTAGATGGTTTTTCAGAATATAACCAGATTTTGGCCCATCCTGATGACAGGCTTATAACTACCTTCATAACTAAATGGGGAACCTATGCTTACCAAAAAATTCCTTTTGGACCTATCAATGTAGGAGCTACATTCCAAAGAGCAATGGATATAGCATTCGAAGGATTGATCAATAAAATAGTAGTTGTCTATTTAGATGATATTAATGTATTTTCCAAGAAAAGGTCTAATCATTTACATGATTTAAATCAAATCTTTGAATGTTGCAGAAGGTATGGTATCTCGCTCAATCCCAAAAAGTCCTTCTTTTCTCTTAATCAAGGAAAGCTCTTGGGCTTCATTGTTTCCAAAGATGGTATTTATATTGATCCGGATAGAATTAAAGAGATTTCTAATATTCCATTCCCTCATAACAAAAAATCCATGCAGTCATTTTTGGGTCAAATTAACTTTGTTAAAAGATTCGTTCCATATTTTTCCCAGATTATTTTACCATTGCAAACGAAAAAGAGGCGTTTGATTTTATAAAACAATCAATAATTAATGCCCTTGCTTTAAGCACTCCCAATTTTTTAAATCATTTCATATTGTATACTCTCGCATCCATCTTGCCTTATGCAGCAGTGCTGACTCAGATTAATGATCAAAACTTGGAGGCACCAATTTCATTTTATAGCTCGAACCTTCAAGGTGCTGAACTTAATTATTCAAAAGTTGAAAAGCAAGCCTTTGCTGTGTACAAAGCTGTCAAACACTACAGACCCTTCCTTTTAAAAGCTCATACAAAAGTTATTATTCCTCTTTCAGCAGTAAGACAATTACTAATTCAAAGGGAATTAGGAGAAAAAAGGGAAAATTGGGTCACAGCATTACAAGAATATGACTTGGAAATCAAGCCAGGAAAGATTGTTAGAGGCCAAGGTTTTTGCAGGTTATTAGCAGGAGCATCCAATATTCAAGAATCAGAAGGTACAGAACGCACTGAAGAAATCAATCAGATAGGTATCATTGATCCTGAATCACAATATGCAGATTTGATCTTCTATTTAAAAAATGGATATGCACCTTTTAATATTTCCTATAAAAAAAAACATGCCATTAGATTAAAAGCGAAAAACTTCATAATTGTAGATGATGTACTTTTTAGGCGGAATTATGATTCAATTTTATTAAGATGCCTAGAAAAACCTGAAGCGCAAAAAGTTTTGCAGGAGCTACATGACGAACCAACAAGAGGACATTTTGGAGCTGATACAATAGTCCACAAAATCATTCATGCTGGATATTATTGGCCCACCCTATTCAGAGAAACTCACAAATACGTAAGTAAATGTCGAAGTTATCAAATCTCTAGTGGAAGACAAAGAAAACCAGCTTTCCCTTTGCAACTAGTCAACATTGAACAGCCTTTCGAGCAATGGGGATTGGATATCATTGGGGAAATCACTCCACAGTCATCCAAACAACATAAGTATATCCTTACTGCAACTGATTACTTTAATAATTGGGTTGAAGCAATTCCTTTGAAGACAACAAACTCTGAAGTAATTATAGAGTTTATAGATCAATTCATCATTACCAGGTTTGGCGTCCCAAACACTCTTGTTTTCGATAATGCATCTTATTTCTCTAGAAATTCTATGTTTGAGTTCGCGATCAAAAGAGGATTTAAATTGAAATATTCTGCGAATTACTATCCCCAAGGTAATGGTTTAGAAAAATCCACCAATAAAAATCTCGTCAAAATCATTAAGCGAACTATTGAGCAGAATCATAAAAACTGGCATAAATATTTGATATTTGCACTATGGGCTGACAGAATAACACAAACGGCTTCGATAGGTACTTCCCCATTTAACCTTGTATATGGGAAAGAAGCAGTCCTATCAACCAATTTATTGCTTCCATCTCTAGCCCTAGTGCAGTTTATTGAAGAAAGTACCCCATCTTCTATTCAACTAAGACATGATCAAATCTTAAAATTAGAAGAAGAAAGGGAAAAGGCTAGGATTATTCATGCAAAACATCAGCAAATTATCAAGTCATCTTTTGATTCAACTTCATCTAGTTCAAAACAATTACAATTTGGTGATCTAGTTTTGAAATGGGAAAAAGCCCATGAAGATAAAGGAAAACACACTAAGTTCCAGAAAATGTGGCTCGGACCATTTCAAATTAACAAGAAGATAGGCCATTCAACTTTCATATTGCAAGATCTATTAGGTAAGAGAGATTCTCTTCCTGTTAATGGCCTTATCTTGAAAAAATTCTTCAATTGAGGAGGTAACCCCTTCTCCTTTTGTAAATATTCAATTTTCAGCAAAATTTGTGTTCATAGTTTTTAGGATTATTAGGAAATAAAATTGTAAGATATCTTCCATTGGCCTTTACTATATTGAAAAAGTTTCTCAAAAGAAATAGTTTTGATATTTACTTTTAAAATGGAAACCTTAAACAAAAGGAAAATTTCTGGGAAATTCGGTATATTTAGATTCTGAAACCCCATTTTATTTTTGTAAAATATTCTCGAGATTTAGAAGTACTGTAAATCATTTTAATGTTTTCAAATAGCCAAAAAACGGTTATCAATATAAAAACAGAAACTGATTCAATCTTAGCATCTTCAACTCTTACTCTGTCATCCATGCTCTCTTAAGGAAATAATTGTCCATCCCATTCATTAAAGTTTATGATTACTCAGAGTGTAATTCTAAAATATATTTGATATAAAAGATAAGGGGTATTATTACAAGCCTGCTTACCATGATCATTGGGGAATAGTTTAACTGACATTACCAATACTGCATACCAAAATAGGGTAATGGCTTATAATTATAAGACAAGGGGTCTCATCACGAGCCAACTGTTCAGTTAGATTACAACTAGTGAATGGCATTGTCAAACAAGCTGGCCACCAAACCAGGACAATGGCCTTTTATCTTACAAAATAATGAAAAAGAAAAATAAATACAAAAGATGAAGACATATTTTTGGATTCATTCTTTTAAATATACTCTGAAATGGATGGGATAATGGATGATTAAATGATTAAAAGGTATCCCTGTCGAGACTATGAACGTTTGCTGGCAGCAGAGGCTCTACCTATGACAAAGGAGTCATTAAAAAGCTAAGTTGGAAAGGTTCTTTGTTTTATCATTATCAACCAATAAAGGCTAATTTAAAACTTAGAATGTATTTAATTTTAACCAGAGAAGAAACTAGCAAAAATAACTATTATTAGATTCAGAATTTATGTATACCTAGTTATATTAGAATTCTCCTCTAAGATTTCTATATAAAGAAAGTTCAAGTATTTCAACATTTTTCAGAGATAACTATTTCTCCCAGTGAATCGCCAATTGTTGTGTTGTACAACAACCCCCCATTTCATAAATTTTTATTTTTAACTATAATATGAAATGGGTCCCTTTTATAGATGTGTGAATAAAATTGGTATCAACTCATCCTTCATCAAAAGGTCTGAAAGAAACAATACATTATAAACCTTTTGAACAAATATAAAACGGTCTTATGAAATAAATATATAATTCTTTATTATTGCGATAAAGCGATCACAAGATCGCATATCGCAACAACAAGGGATGCATAACGCAAAGACCCATTGGTTTACCCCGATCCGAAAAGTGAATAACTATCAAATATTGGGAAAGGCAAGCAAGTGTAACAAAAGGCCCTCCCACTTTTTTCCGATGCGATATCGCTATTGGCAATCGGGGAATGTAGCACACACACGTTAAAGACACCTTTAAAAAACTCTCGATGCGATAAGGTGTATCGCCATCAGGGATCGGGGATTTTGCAATGACACAAATATTACTACTCAAGTATTTCTCCGATTCCGATTGCAATAAATTTAAGCACGAATTTCAAAATAGATTGAAAAGGCTTGCATGTATTATTTTAGATTATTATTAAAAGCCTTCCCATTCCTGATAATGATTCACTTGTGATTATCTTCCAAAAAATCAAGCTACACTTGAATGAATCATTCGGTGAATAAACGATATGATGGGTATTTAAAATGATTGACAGGTTAAAGTGGACAATTAATGGAGTAGTTATGCCAAGATCTCCCATGAGATTGTATCTGCGGCAGTATTATTTTAATCCTTCATTATTCGTTAATTGATATAACTCTTTCATATTGGCTCGCACCACCTATTCTCTGTATTACGTTCATTTTATTCCCTACGCAGAGCTCCGCCGAAGCAACAAATTCAAGCCAACTGGGGAAGAAATCCAAGAGATTTGTAGCAGCTTCAGCTCCCGCAGTAACAGGGCAATTTACCACTGATCCAGGACCAAGCAAGAAAGGATTGATTTCAAACGCTACCTGTCTTGGCCTTGGCAACACATGCTGGCAAAGCATATATAATCTAATTGAAGCTGAAGAGCCTGAAACGGTATCGGTGCAAGCTACTACAGATTCAACTAGAAAGTCAGAGGCTTCCCTAAAGGACTTAGCCGACTCATATCTACACCGAATAGCTGCTCGAGAAAAAATTCTTCCGTATACTGATGTAGTGCGATGGGCAGTAGAGGAAATCCCTGTTATGAATAGAACATTCTGCACAGTCGACGGAAGAGTATTCAGCTCGTTCCAACCTGATGATTTGAGAAAAATGTATCACTTGCCTGAACCACAAAAGAAATACAATAAAGCATTTCTAGAGAAGTTCAGAAGTGAGAATGAAATTGAATCAGCCCCTATTCGGGAATGGAGACAGAACCCCGCAAGGCACAAGCATGAATCTTCAGGTAAGTACTCTGTTGATTCATTATGTCTTCCTTACTGTTACGCCGGGGCAATGATGTGTAGGATTTGGGGATTACGTGATTCTGCAAAATTCACGATTGAAATGGTTCCTCTAATGGAAGCGACAATCAATAGTGAGATAATGGATTGGGGAAATATATTGTCAGATAAGTTAGCCACTACTATTCTTGATTTTAGAAATAAAACTTGCGTCACCGATAGGTCTATTCCTCCATTTTATTTTAGTGCTTATATTTTAGATACTCTTTGTTTCAACTCTGAATTTCCTGTGCTGGGGTGGAGATGGACTCCACAAGACCCCATGCCGATTCACATTTATCACCAGAAGTTGTGGAAAGCACACTATAAGGACCACCTGTATCAAATTTGTAATGGTTTTATGTTGCCCATTTACCGTGCCATTTTTGACAAGCCTTCTCCGAAGATTTCTTCACAAGCAAAGATTGACCTAACCGCTCTAGGAAACTGGTTCAGGGAGGATAAATTCACATACATAAGGGTTTTTGGTAGCCTTGACAGGCCTCATGCCCTTCCTCTGTACATACTCGACAAGCTGTTGGCCTGAGAATTAGCCTATCAAATTACGTCCACAAGAGCAACCAAGACTTTGAGGACTTCAAAAAAGCAGGTTTGGCCTACTTTTCCTCTAAGATGCGGTGTTTATACTTTGCACGACTACAAGTATGCAGAGAAGGAAGCAGAAAAAAATAAATATGCTTGCATCATAAATATGCTTGTATCATTCCCGACATACATGATGCCACATACTCGGCTCAACTCCATTTTCGTCTCAGCCGCCCTCCAAAATTGGAACCGATGCTTGCAATCTGCCAACTCAGATCAAAGGGAGAACAACCGAAGTGATGAATCAGGCTACCGACTACCAACAAACTTGCTATGGAGAAGATATTCAAGATCTAGTTGTACCACTTAAATAGCATTTTATTTTTGTAGTTAGTTAGTTTAATTAGTATTTATAGACCCTTTCATGCATTTAGAAAGGGTCCTTAGTTTTTGTATAAGACTCAAACCTGGAAGTTGCACTATTGTACTTCCGGTATATTTTTTTATAAAGACCAGGCCATTATTCCAAATTTTAACAAAGAATCTTTTATGTGGATGTGCACTATTGCCTTGATATGAAAGTATCTCTGAGTTGAAAAAAGGAATTCGAATTGCAATTGATATCGGGAATGATTTACAACACATATGGTACTACTATCTATGATCTAGTTTCATTATTTTATGTGAATCGCTATTTGATTAATCTTACTATCATTGAATATATGTATGTGTTTCCAACAGCTTTCCTTGTATTTTCACTATTGGATGTTTAAGGGATTTTATTCTTTTAGTCATATGTGTATGAGGGATATATAAAGGATAAGTGTAACAATGTTTTATTGATTACTTTGTTCAACTATTTGAACAAAGTAATTATTATATGAATGAATGTCTTTGTTTATCAAATAGAGTCATCTATATGCTTATTTGTAAATAGAGATTATCAAACTTTGCACTTAGAAATAGAAATTTCCTGGGATAGAATAGTTATTCATATTTTTACTTTTTAGATTAAATCATTTATCCATTACCATTTTATTAGAAAACCATTCACTCATCCATCCCCTTTTTATTCATCATTGGGAAACTGGTCCCATTACTTCCAGTTGGAGCCACCACACCAAATGGAAAAGGAGTTGCATTAAAGTCCGGACTGGGTGGTTTTCCCCAATGTTGTTGCAGTGATTTTCAAGGCATCAACACATCAGTAGAACTGACCTCTACTTTACTAGAATTGGCTGACCGATCTATAGTTAGGCTAGAGGGCACACTACATGATGTCATTGTATCCATTAACTCCTAGGAGTATCTGACCGATTTTCTGATAATAAACCCCAAAACCCGACTCGATGGACATCCATTGATTTTAGGCAGACCTTGGCTTGCAACCACCAATGCTTATATTGGCTGCCGACAAGGCAATATGACCATAACTAGATGGGAAAATATCAAGAACCTAGCTTTATATCCTCCAACGGAACCAAGTGTCACAATAATAAAAACTAACAAGCATCCTGTATCATACCTCACTGAAAATATTAGATCTCCATTAACCATAGAAGAGGCCCTTGATTTCAAAGACCAAATGGAAGATGATGCCATTAATAATTTTATTAGCCAAGTTGAACCCAGATCCCACATAAAATATCACATGATAGAAGCAGCATTTGATAATGAATTAGAAGAAGATCCTCTTAAGGATGCATACGATCAAACAATACCTACTACCTCTGTTTCAAATAGAAAAATTGCATAAATTGAGTCAAGAAAGACTTTAAAATGAATGCCAACTTGACTTCCGAACAAGAAAAGAAGCTCATCCAAATATTGAGGAAATATAAAGAAGCATTTGCATGGGACTACCCTGATATGAAAGGAATTGATCCCCAGTTGTGCACACACCACATTTACATAGAAAATGATGCGAGACCTGTTCACCAACTACAAAGGAGACTTAATCCTCATCTAAAAGATGTTGTAAAAGCTAAACTTCAAAAACTTTTAGATGTCAACTTCATCTACCCTATCTCCAATAGTAAATGGGTCTCTCCACTTGTTGTGGTAACAAAAAAGAATGGAAAGTAGAGGATTTGTGTAGATTATAGGGTGCTAAATAAAGCAACACAAAAAGATCACTTTCCCCTTCCATTCATTGACCAAGTATTAGACACCTTGGTAGGAAAGAAATTATTTTCTTTCTTAGATGGCTTTAGTGGATACAATCAGATTCAGATTGCCCATGAAGACCAAGACAAAACTACTTTTACTTGTCCTTGGGGAACATTTGCCTATAGAGTTCTACCTTTTGGCTTATGCAATGCTCCTACCACATTGCAAAGGGCTATCCTCAGTATCTTTTCAGACTTAATAAATGAAGGGCTCGAAGTATACATGGATGACTTTACACCATATGGAGACGATTTTGACTCAGCATTGGACACAATGGAAAAAGTTCTACAGCGCTGCATTGCCACAAGCTTTGTTTGAGCCATGAAAAATGTTATATGATGATGACTGAAGGACTTATTATAGGCCATTATATCTTAGCAATTGGCATACAGGTAGAACCAGCCAAAATTCAAATAATTTTGCTAATTCCTACTCTTACCACTCAAACAGAGGTACGTAGTTTTCTTGGATTTTCTTATTATTATAGAAGGCTTATAGAACATTTTTCGCATATTGCTGCACCTCTATATGCACTGGCAGGTAATGTCGACTTTTTTTGGACAGAAAAATGTGACCATTCTTTCTAGGATCTGAAGAAGCTTGTGTCCACAGCCCCAGTCCTTCGAGGACCAAATTGGGACCTGCCATTTCAAATTTCATCAAATGCCTCAGATACAGCTATTGGAGCAGTCCTTGGGCAGGAAGAAGATAAAAATCCATATGCAATTTATTATATTAGCAAGAATTTATCTCTCGTTGAATTAAATTATATTGTTACTGAAAAAGGAATTTCTAGTTGTAATACATGCTGGCAATAAATTCAGGCATTACATTACTGGATATCCCGTTATCTTGTATACAGATCACTCTTCCATAAAATAATTAGCAAATAAACCAATCACAAATGGTAGAATAACTAGATGGCTGATTTTACTGCAGGAATTTGATATTACAATCAAGGATTGACCTGGAAAAGAAAATCCTGTAGCTGACTTTCTCTCGCAAATGCCAAAACCAGTGGACGCAACAGCGGTTGAAGATCAATTTCCAGATGAGCATTTGTTTGTTGTCACTGTTAAAACACCCTGGTATACTGATGTTGCCAATTACTTAGCAGTAGGTAAATTATTGAAACATCTGAACCCCAATGAATGAAAACAGATTGTCCAGCAAAGTGCTCGATTTTCTTGGATTGGGAGCTACCTGTTCCATACAGGGGCAGATATGCACATCAGGAGATGCGTCCACGAGGATGAAATTTTTGACATCTTGAAAGCTTGTCATGATGGACCATGTGGTAGACATTTCACCGATTGCAGAATGGGACATAAGGTACTACAAATAGGGCACTATTGGCCCACGATATTCAAAGATGCAAAGAAGTTCATTCAAGCTTGTGACAGCTACCAAAGAGCAGGATGCCCCGGTCAGTCTGACGAAATGCCCCTGAATCCACAGATAGTTATTGAACCATTCGATCGATGGGCCCTCAATTTCATTGGTCCAATTAACCCATCCTTGAACTAGAAAATATCTATTTTGATAGCAACGGAATATGTCACCAAATGGGTTGAAGCAGAGGCATTGCCGAGAGCTATAGAGGATTCTATCATACAGTTTATGTTCCATATATTCGTACGATATGGGCTTCCAAGAGATATAATTACAGACGGTGGACCATAGTTTGTTGGTAACAAGATTGTTGCAACACTAAAAAACTATCATATCCAGCACAAAATCACTACTCCATACCACCCACAGGAAAATGGTCAAGTAGAAAGCAGCAATAAAATAATAGAAGCAATCTTAACGAAAACCATTGCGTCGCATAAACGTGATTGGGTTGCAAGACTACCAGAAGCCTTGTGGTCTTATAGAACAACATGGAGAAACACTATCGGCTATTCACCATACCAATTGGTGTTTGGAAAGGAACCCATTTGTCCCATAGAATTAGAAATCCAAACACTACGAACAGCACAAGAAGTCAGCCTAGATCTAAACGAAGCACAGATTAATAGATTATAGAAGATCAATAAGCTAGATGAAATCAGGCTCTCTACCCTTCAAAACACTGCATTAATCCAACGGAAGCAAGCTAAATGGCATGACGCTCTCATTAAAAATAAAATCTTCCACGAAGGAGATTGGTTGCTCTTATACGATTCTAGGATTTAGGATTTTCTCAAGAAGCTTCAAACTTGTTGGCTGGGGCCATATGAAATCCAAAAGGTACATGATAATGGTACTCTTACTCTAATCATCATTGATGGATCTAGACATACCTTCAAGGCAAATGGCCACTGAGTTCAATTTTACCATAAACCACTCACTCGGTAATCCTTCTACCAGCAACTATGTGAAGACTCTGACATGCAAATTTTGGAGGAGGAAGATAAATCTTGCTCACATGTGATTCATTAAGTGATTCAATATTTTTCACATTTTGTACATAATTATTTTGTTTTGTTAGCATAAATTATTCTCTGTATATATATTTTTTTGTATTTGCACTTTACTGTTCCTTTTCGAAGAATCAACGATTCTATCGTTTTTGTTGTTCCTTTTTAGAAGGAACAACACCTTCACTATTGGAAATAATACTGAGAGGGGGGGTGAATTAGTATTATCAAATCAATATAACTTTTTCATTTCCATATTAAGATTCATATATGCTACTTCAGTTAAGGCAAACCGCGTGTATACGCAACTGTGTGTAATGAAACACGCGTATATCCAGTAAACCTATGATTCAGTTAGTTGATCCTTAATGAGTTCATCAGAACATTATTAACGATATGAACAGTAAACGGGAGCAGTAAAATAAAACAGATCATCACACACAATAAGCACACATGAACACCATGATGTAAGGTGGAAACCCAATATGGGTGAAAACCACCTACTGAAAGTCATCTCAATCTTCTTTTTACAATATTTATGTACTGGTGCAGTCTTATACCAGTACATAGGCTTCTACCTGCAGAAGGCTACAACCTTCTCTCGTTCTCCAGCTTCTCCTGGAAGGGAGCTACAACCCCCTTAGCTCTTGTACTAGCCGATCCTTTTACTAGTACGTAGGTGTAGGCCTACTGAATGCTCCAACCTTTGCTCATTTTCCAGCTGCTACTAGAAGGGAGATACCACCCCCTCAGCTCTTGTACTAGCTGATATACTAGTACGCAAGTTCCGACCTACAGAAGGCTACAACCTTCTCTTTCTTCCTCCAAGTACCACGTTTCATAAATTTTCAGACTGGATACTTTTGAAGCACAATACCATAATCTGAAGGCCACATTTCATCCAATTTTCATACTAGACACATTAATATCATTGAAGCACACAATCAATCAACACTAGCATCATCAATCTTTGAATCACCTAATACTGAATCACTAAAACAAAATGCAGTCACCAGAACATAGAGTGGAACAATGAACTCTGCAACAATATTCAAAACCAACTATATCATCAAATATCATGCATCAGAGTGCATACGCTACTTGGAAGTGCCGAACTAGCATGTATACGCAACTTCACCAAAGTGAACCAGTGTATATGTCATTAATTACTTATTCATAACTTCGCTACACTTCTTGACTTCAGACACACCAAGATCATTACATATAAAAAGATAATACGTATGTTAGCAACCAGATCTAGCTCATCGAATCACATAAAGATAAGACATTCTAATCCTGATACATTATAGATCACATCCATCAATACTGAAGCTAAACATAGTCAATCAATATGAATATTCAGAATACTGACACCAGTACATAATCATCAGAACTCATCAACAACCAAAAACACCTGTAACTTCAAACATCATAGCTCATATGGTATACGCTACTTAGATATATCTAACCTGTGTATGTACGTGCTTCTATCATAGTCAACCAGCGTATACATCTATAAATATTCATTCATGAGTTGCAGCTATTTCAAACTTAAGTTATACCCAGATCAGAACATTACATGCGTCAGTATGCAGATCTAGAATAAAAATGATCAAACCATATAGAGATGATTCATTCCAAGCCATTAGATCCCGATATATCCTTAGATCGTTTTCTCCATCAACCATTGAGATTCCTCCTTAGCTTAGATCAAGCAAAGTGTGATGCAGGAAAGTGTTCCCTCTGCAGACAGAGGCAACCCCTCTAGCCCTAGAGTGGGTCTAGTCACAGACAAGGACAAATCAACAATAGCTTTCCTGAAACAGTTCAAGTTAGAGACCTACCTCAACCGGTGGTCGATGGAGTTCCGTTGCGCTGCTCTAGCTTCCGCTTCCTTCTCCTCAACGAGTGATCAACCTGAAACAAAGCAAAGGAAATACAACAAATCACGTAACCAGATACAACAATGAACTATTTACTCACAAAGTCAAGAAGTCATGAGCTATCAAGTACATTACATACAAGACATAGGAAAACATCATTGATTGCATTAATAATGAAATAAGAGTCAGCTTACAACCAAAGTCTTGATGTCACAAGCCTTCTCAAAGAAGAGCCTAGCCAGCATGTTCTTGAAGCATTCACTCTTTGAACATGAATCTCCCAACATACAAGAGTTCTCTCACTCACAAGTTTTACACAAGATCAAGGGCACTTCACAACCTTCCACAAGCTATCAACAATTCCACACTTATCACACTCATACCAACTATCTAGCAAACTCACAAAGCACTCACAACACTGCTCAACTAGCCAACTATCAAACTGTCCAACTAGCCATGCATAGCAATGGTGAGAGTTTAAATAGGAGAAGGAGTCTCCATGAATGGGGGAAGGGAGAGCTTATCATCAAGGAAGGTAGCACAATTGACGGCACTTCCACACCAGCGAAGGAAGGCCGACATAAACAAGGCCAACAACCAGGTCTGGAGTCATCTGGAAGGCTGAATGTTGGAACAATTCGCCCAATTTGGATCATCACGGGCACAGAACTGATGTTCAGCGCTAACATCGCAAGTGATCAGTGCAGATAGTCATATCATCACTAAAGAGACCACAAGGACCTACGCTGATGCATAAAAATCGAGCTATGGTGGGAATCACATGTACTTCTGCGCTGGCAGCGTGGTCTGTCTATTCATAAGTGCTTATCAGTTCTTTTATTTAGCTAAATGTCACGATGAGGCAGTAAAATTTGGAAAAGTGGGTCAATTGGCAGCACAGGGAAGCATTTGTGTTTGACTTGGACACATGACACAGTGAGATGACCAGAAGTGAAAGCGATGATAAATTACTGTGTAACAGATGCCCTCTAAAGTATGAAGCCCAAGAGAGTGGGAGGGCTGAAATGCTTTACAAAACAACTGAGCTGGAACACCATCTGGAAGGACTTGTGTGCAATTCAAACTAATATCTCTGAAGTATATGTAGTCTAGGCATGGGCACAACCATCCAAAAGACATATGGAATAGGTCTGTGGTATGGATGCAGCCACCCAGCTAATGAGACCATGATAATGATAAAGGTATGGTTACAACCATCCATGAAGACTCAGGTATGTTCGCAACCATCCATGAATGAGTCATGTAATCATAAACCAATCCACGCAGCTCGAGTGCATGTAATCTGAGCCCGGGGTCTTGAACCCAACTGACCAATAGTACAAATTCTATCATGCGAATGGAGGTGTCGAAGTCAAGCATGAGAGAGAGTCGCTTGATTACCGGTCAGTGATGGAAACCGTTAAAAAGCGCGAGAGAAACCACCAATGATGACAATGGTTCTCAAGGTACTGTCTAGTACAATCCACGAAGTGCGAATAATGAGCTAAATTCGAACACTCATGGAATAACCCGATCGATGACCAATGATGCAAATCGATTGTTAGGTGTGAAGAACTTGCCATTGAGGCATGCAAGCTCCAAGGTACCAAAGGGGATCTCTAGGTCAATCTCCTAGATAATGAGCTGATGTTGATAGGAGGTGACCCACCACAGGAGGGCCATATTGTTTCCCCCATCAACGATAGAAGATAAGGACCAAGTGGTAGATGGTGCAATAGAGTATCAGGAATGAAGACAGAGGTGTAAACTACAGAAGGATTATACTCTTGAACATGTCGGCGACACGACTCGAGAGGGTGGCAGCATTCAGGTACCAAAGGATCAGAGGCTTGATGACAATGGCATGAATCAGATGGAATGAGGCTAAATGACAACCCAAACCCACGAAAGGCCAAATGATGATGTATGGATGTCCCAACCCGACAAGAAGCAGAAGTGTCGATGTTCAAGAGTGACTCACTGCCATAGACAATCGATGAAAAAATAGTTATTGAATCCAACCTAGTAATAGTTGAATGAACCCTAGGCAGGAAAAGCTCGAGTCTCGTCATGGTGATGAGTCCAATGTCGTCAGGGTTTAACAAGTCCGACATAGGCAAAACTTGGAGTCTTTTTCATGCTTAGGGAGTTTGAAAAAGACATGGAAAAGAAAACTCCAGGGGGGTCCTTTTTCGTAAAGTTATGTCTCTCAAGCCTGAAAAAGTATAAAACAACACTGGAAAGAACCACCCAACCATTACGATCAAGGAGTACTTTTCATAATCAGTGACTTCGATCTGAAAAAGTAAAAAAGTGATCGAAATCACGTCATTTCATAACCATTAACGAGCCTGAAATGACAAAGGCCTGGCAATCGTTTCTCATTTCAACAGTCGGAAGAGAGCTTAAAGGAAACCACCTCTTATTTACTTTTAACGAGTCGAGAGGGGTAGCTCGGCTATATTTTCATGTTTTGAGTCGGAAAAGGGCTTAAAGACGACTTGTCCTAGAGGAATGAGTGGTATAAAGAGTAGCAACTGGTTCTGGCAATGGTGGAACTGCTCAAAACATGTAATGGTCAAGAGGCTGGCTAAGAAAACCACTCATCGTTGTGGTTCCTCAGGAAAGGAAAAACAACCAGGTGAAAGTGTATGATTGGCCAAAGAGATGGTGGCAATGGAATGAAACAACCAAGGCTCATCTAGCAGAATCTGGCGGATAAAAATGGAAATCACGAGATGTAAATCGGGTATGGGTTCATTTTTACACAAACTTGAACCATAGAGAACTCTGCTTGGATTCGGTTTCATGTTTACACAAGCGTGAAATGAAAAACTATGCGTGTTATGAGTTCGCATGCCCCCAGCATAATGACGCAAATTGAGGTGCATTCCCCCCAAGCTTCATTACATTCAACGAGGTGGATGGAATGAAGGTTCACTTTTGAGATCTT
The DNA here is from genome assembly GCA_000404065.3 of Pinus taeda. NCBI lineage: Eukaryota > Viridiplantae > Streptophyta > Pinopsida > Pinales > Pinaceae > Pinus > Pinus taeda. Next base: position 20,773 of record APFE031394660.1, read on the forward strand.
GGAAAGACTCGACTTGGATTTTATGAGATCTTAAATAAAGACTCGATTTCGAACAGGAGGTGTTTCATTTTTTAATGAAGTTGACACAATAAAAGAACTATCCTCATAACCCTTGTTTCATTTTTTAACGAGCTTGACACAAGATCAGGAACTATGCTCGAGAAATCCGGTTTCATTTTTTAACGAGGTTGAGATAGGAATAAACCATCCTCGTGACTCCTATCTATGGGCCTTATAAGAACATGGCTCCCAAGAGGTCTTCGCAGGATGGAAGAAACGCACTCTGGGAGGAATACATGTCATGATGCACCAAGGACAGATTGGGTTCCAATGCCCCTAGTACATGATGTATGAGACCATCTGCATGATCATCAACAGAGGCAGAGACGGAATGGGTAGCCACATAATTGACCTGTGGTAAAGAAGGTGCTGCTTGCGAGAAAGAACTAAGAGGGGATGACAGTTGTGCAGGATTCTCTGGGGGACTAAAGAATGATAATTGATCTATGGTCACCATTCTTCCATCGTGTGGAAAACAAACCACATAGAAAAGTGAAGAGACGAGGGCCCCCATGGCATAAACATAGTCACAACCAAGGAGAAGACTGAAATCTAAAGCACCTTGGACAATCAATACATCTATATAGACGGGTTTGCCTCCCAAAGTAACAGGGAACTTTGGAAGGATCCCTAATAGTTGACTGGTTCCTCTGTCAAACGCTAACAGATTCTGTGCAACCGACACAAGTTGTGGGGAGCCCAAAGCTTGCCAAGTAGTGGAAGGCATAAGACTAACTAATGTACCCTCATCCAAGACAGTGCCAGGTACTACCTTATCATAGCCATGTACTATAATCTGGAAAGGCACATGGGAGGGAAGGCGGAAGGCAGTCAAATGACTCCAGTCGAAGGAAACAACCAAACTACTTGGTGGGGGAATCGTATGATTGCCCCCCTGCTCTACAGGAACCGAAGAAGGACTCTCTTGATTATCAAGGATAGGAGGGTTGTTCTCGGAATCTGAAGAATCTGATGAGACGAGAAGAACATGAGCATGCTTCTCTTCCGACATAGAGTGATCAACGGGTGGCGAACCCGAGTCGACACTCTCTCCGACCAATGGTTGGTCTGGAATAGGCTTAGCACAACCAGGTTCAGAAAGAGGAGGATGGACAAGAGAAGAATATAACTCAATCTCTTTGTCAGCAGGGGGAGGTTCTGAAGAGAGCCTCTGATAACCAATGGGAAGTTGGGGTGAAGAAGCTGTAAGACTTTCCAAAATGGTGGAAGCTTTATCAATGAGCGGACAAAGGTGAAGGGGATGGTTGCCTTTACATAGTCTACAGGGGAATTGAATTTCCGCTTTCTTCTGAATGTTTCCAGTCGATAGGGTAGCATCATCATGAGCTTCAGAGGATGCTGAGGGATGAGCTAGATCATGAGACAGTACTTCTAAGATCCTAGGAATGGCAAGACAATGACAAAGAAGATGGTCTCCCTTACACAATTTACAAGGAAACTTAACCTTCCGCAGAGGAGCAGAAGGTGTTCCGACTTGAGTTGTACTTGAGGCAGTAGGTGGACAGGTGGCCTCGCGCTTATCAAACTTCTTCTTCTTCATCTTCTTCTTCTTCTTATTAGTCTCTTGGTTACTAGGTGTGAAACTTTCACTAGGCGAAGGAGGAGAGGAGGAGGAAGAAACAGGGGAAGAAGGCCTAGGCCCAGCCTTGGAATCATCATGTCGTGGTTCGGATGAAGGAGATGGTGGAACAAGAGTCATGACACTCGGGACCACCGAGGTTGAAAACAACGATAAGGGTAAACCGATGGTCAACCCAGGCAAGGACAGTGTTGCCATATATGGAGCACCGACATTTCCAAATGAAGGGAATGGACCGAGATTTCCATATGGGGGAGAACCTTGGCCGGTAGACTCAGGGAATGTTGCCATCAAGAACGAGCTTGAAAAACACTCTTATCACAACAAGGAACTCGAACTTTTACCAGGAATATTTCGTGGGCAATAAATTTTTATGACACCGGAACAAAACTTGACCTTTTCATGTTTTAAGAGTCGAGAAAAGGACAAAAAGGTGACTCTATCTCTTTCGAGGTTTAATGAGCCTGAAAGGAAAATTTCTCAGATGAACCTTTTCTTTGAGGGAGTCCAAAAAGGAGCGAAAGTGACTACTTTGGAGAACTAGGCAAAAGGTTTACCAGACAATCCGTAAAACTGCATATACACCTTGGCAGTCATATGAAAACCAAGGACTTTCCGTACGGCAGTCAATCTTCCTGAATGTTGTGTTCGATGCATTACGGATTGTAAGGTGTCAGACACGACTTACTATGGATAAAGGATTGTTGTGGGATAAACTCCCCTAGGGTCTTGGGTGAATACCCTAGTAGACTGGAGGTTATCTATGCAAAGAAACACACATTCCATGCAATCATAATGCTACTATAAGCAAACTCTATGATAGGGGGCGTACTTGAGGTCCTACGTTTGAGAAGAGCCTTCCAGGGTCCAAACCCTTCTTGGAGTTCCTTTGCTCCTTTGACTTGCAAAACAATCAATTCAAGAAAGTACAGCAGTATATGGATTAAACATCATAAAGAAACCATCTTCATATTATAAGGAATGGTAGTTAGTTATACAATTAAACAACCGTCCACATATGAATCATAATATGAATATCATAACATGAAGAAGATCTATATCAGGAACAAAGGCATGTGTTTCTTTTATTATAGACAAATAAAGTACAGAAAAGGAATAATTTCACTTGATTCGTCCTTTTGTAGGCTCCAAGTGGAACCGTCTCCCAGATTCGTCCAGTCTCAAGCCTTTAACAAACTCCTTCCATGACTTACTCCATGATATCTCAAGTAGTATGAAATCATCAACACACAGAAGGAAACAAGGGTTTCCTATAGAATGGGGGAAGTGCAGGAGGCACAAGGATCTTCAGACCTATTCACGGAAATCTCATCATAGTAATCTTTCTTTCTCTTCTCTCCTTCCTTTGGCCTTCCCATAGAAGCCTTTTTATACTTCTCCCAAAGTAGTTTTTTAGTTGGGAATTCATTGGGAACAGTTGGGCCACGAGCACTAACAGGTAATCAACAGGTAAAACCCGTGATCTCCACCCGAAATTAAGGAGATTTATTTTTTTTAAGTGTTTTTTAACATACACGAGGGTTGGGTATACACAGACCCGCGTATACACGCATTTAGCTCAGGGAAATGTCGCGTATAGGGAATAAAACACTATTTTTTAAATTTGGGACCAGGTCTGGAAGGAGAGGTTGCCCTAGGCCATGAGTGCAACATCACAAACCTCAAGAGTGAGATTTGGATATATAACAGATGCCCCCTAATATATGAGGTCAGAAGGGGTACATGATGGCCGAAATGTATTAAGCAAGTTCACGGAAAGGAAATCTGTTGAAAACTGAGAAGGACTGCACCAGAATTCAGCTTGCCAAACCACAAAAGGAGATAAGAAAGAAACACTGTCTGAGGCAGGCATACCCATGCTCGGACAAAATACAACATGTCCACATATCAAGTACAAGCGGATCCTCCAAGTATACAAGTATAAATGACTGGAAAATACATAATGGATCATCTGATCATGATTGAACAAGTACATGTCTGAATGTCACATATAAGAATGTCAATGATGCTGAAAGATGAAGCGGATCACTGATATCAAAGACTGATCCCAAAA
>APFE031394660.1:37004-56449 GCA_000404065.3 Pinus taeda
ACCTTGGGGGTTCCACCCAGACTGGGCGGAACTCCCAAAGTTCTGAAAAGATGGGCCTGGATTTTGGAAGGCACCAAGGTACCCGAAGTAACCTATAGAACTAGCTGAACCAAAAGGCATGCCTTGTGATCCAGCATAACTCAGAGTTTGACCAACTCTGGCCGCAAAACCTCCATAACCGACGAAGCTTCCTCCTAAAGGATTATAAGGAGTAGAAAACCCCTGATAAGGATCCCAAGCAAAGGCTAGGGGATGAATACTTCGGAATGAACTAACCGTGGAGTACAACCTATTCCCTTGTTGGCCGAGAAACGAATTCCCAGTTCCCATACTACTAACCGCAGGGTTAGTCCAACCTTGAAAATGATTGCTACCTTGTCCTAAAGAAGAGAAAGGCATAGATCCAATTGTTGGGTTGGAATGTGGTATATGACCACTTCCAAAAGGAAAACCCTAGAATGAAGCTAATCCACCCATCATGGATGTGGCAGCACTAAACGGAACTGACGGAATACCCTGTGAATGGGTCTCGAATGGGAAAAATCCAGAACTAAAAGCGTTGGTTTGGGAGTTTCCACTCATAGAAGGAATGGAGGTAGTCCCAACTAAAGACATGCTAGCAAAAGACCCGAATAAAGAAGTGGAGGGGATGGAAATAGTTCCTTCCCCTTGTATAGATATTGGAGTCTGCATAGTCGTAGCACTTGTAATAGAAGCCATGCTTCCAGTAGTGGTCATCGATGGTAAGTGCGTTATGTGACCTGGACTTGACGGTCTATGCGTTGGATACCCAATGTATTGTAACACTTCCGGATGACTAGGAGGTAGGGGAGAATTTGGAGCTGCTGACGACTCTGAGAGTTCTTCTACCTCTACGTTATCTTGCATCCGAAAGAGAACTCGAGAAAGTCCAGGAGTACTTCTCTCTTGTCCTGTGGAAGTACCAGGTCTATCTTGAGCACTGATGCCCCTGAGGGGAGGATCAATCCCTGATGCGTCAGCTGCCACGGGATGAAACCCACTGGCAATATTACCTCTGTGCCTTCTAGGTGAAGGCTCTGAACTTGGTGGTGAAAGACCACGAAGTCTTCGAGACCGTCTAGGCGATTGATCAACCACTTTGAATTTTTTGTTAAGATCTAACTAAAGACTCAAAAAATTGAAAGCTAGGCCAACTAGGAGCACAGAGCACACACTATAAAGTCCCTAAAGATATCAACCAGTCAAACAACTTCCAAGTATTTCCACTCCTAGTGATTAGGACTGGACACTAAAATACGAGAAAGTGAAGTAAGGGGCCTTCCAAAGATAGTCTGGGATAATGACAGCCCAGTCCTATCAGCGAAGGTAACAGAGGAAGTTACACTGACCTCCTAACAACAGCCTGCGTTGGTGCAAGCCCCCAAGCTTCGCAAGGGTGCCCTCCAATAGTACCGTTGAGAGTGATACAACGTCAACCTCAGGTGCCATGAGATTCCCCTCCTTGTGTAGATCCCTAGGAGTAGCAACTAAGGTTACCAACTCGTATCAGAAGCCAGGCAGAATAGTTGTGAGGTAAGTTCGGACAAGTAGGAGAGGGGGTATCTCTCTTCCCTGTCTTTACAGACCCTTGTGCTTAACTCCCAGATCTGGAGCTTTTCTGGTCTTCCTAACGCTATTGGATTTTCATTCACTATTCAGACTCCTATGTTTGACAGTTTAAAATGGCCTTGGAGAGTTAACTCTCCACACACCTAATCCAAGGCCCTAAAATATCCTAAAACTTGTTGATGTATCTAACTCGACAAATATAAAGTTCTAGTATATTTTACATTCGCGCTTGATTTTAATGGGTTGTTATTTAAGTCAAGGGATGATGGAAGTGAAACTAGTGGTGTTTTGACACAAAAGAAATTAATAAAACCAAACTACATGCACATGCACTTGTTTTTCATTTTTCGATGAAAAGCAATTTCTATAGGGTTCAAAGGAACTTCAAATAAAAGTACAACTTTTTTCTTTTCTTTTCAAACTTCACACTCACAAAAGCTAACAAAACTATAAATGCCTAGAAAGATGCACAAACTGATCTTAATGCAACAAATACATGCCGATGCAAAATTCAAAACTACTCTTAAATCAAAAGATGAAAGTTGTTTGTTTATCGATTTTAGATTTGCCACTTAATTGTTTAGATGGAATATAATTTTTTGTTGTTTATTTCGTCTAAGCACTAAAAGAAAGATGAAGACAAATAAATAGGCACTTTCACTCAACAAAAAGGAAAACTCAATCAAAACAAAGTTCAAGAAAGCAAAACAAAATTTCAAGAAATTTCCTTCAAAAGCAACTGAAAAATGACTTTTCAAAAACGCTCTAACAAGACTGAAACTTGATGACCGAAAAAAATAGGCAATGAAGCACTTTGCGAGTTTACAACACAAAACAAGTGGGAACTCAACAAAAAAGGTGCTTTGAAATGCTTTTAACAATCAACAAGCAGCGAGATGAGCTTGGCAATTGAAACCAAAGGATTGAAAAGACAACTTTCAAGAAAGTGTGAACAAACGAATTTCAGAAAGCAAGAAACGCATATGGTCATAAAAATAGCTCAAACATGCAAACCAAAAAGTCATTAAAACAAAACTCAACACAAAGATTGAAATCAATCTTTCTGCCCTGAATACACAGAGCAGCCAAGATTTCTTGCGAGAAACCTTGTGTGCTTAAGCAAAAATAAATGACGTTTGCAAGAAAACGAACAACACCAACCTTTTCACAATCATAGAGAATTCGAAACATGACACTTGTTGTAAAACTAAAGACTGTGATAGAACAGTGGTCGTTCCAAACTGAATCAGACCAACATACTATCTTCCAAAAACAAACAAATTTTAAAAATCTTTAAAATGAAGGATATACGCGACTGTGTTTGCACATAGAGGCGTGTATACGCGACAAGGCTTAAGGAAACTTGTGTATACACAGGTTCACTTAAGGAAAGATGCGTATATACGCTTCTGTAAACAAAGAAACTAGCGTATAAAGCAGCTTCCAAGAAAAACAAAAAAGAAGTCTGTAAAAAACTGATCAAAGCTCACAATTCAGGCACTGACTACACAGTAATAGAAGATAAACAGACAGTTGAGCCCTGATTGGCTTGAATACACCCAAACTAGGAACAACAATAGTCTTTTCCCCAGTGGAGTCGCCAATTGTGTTGTGGGATAAACTCCCCTAGGGTCTTGGGTGAATACCCTAGCAGACTAAAAGTTATCTATGCAAAGAAACACACATTCCATGCAATCATAATGCTACTATAAGAAAACTCTATGATAGGGGGCGTACCTGAGGTCCTACGTTTGAGAAGAGCCTTCCAGGGTCCAAACCCTTCTTGGAGTTCCTTTGCTCCTTTGACCTGCAAAACAATCAATTCAAGAAAGTACAGCAGTATATGGACTAAACATCATAAAGAAACCATCTTCATATTATAAGGATAGGTAGTTAGTTATGCAATTAAACAACCGATCACATATGAATCATAACATGAAGAAGATTTATATCAGGAACAAAGACATGTGTTTCTTTTATTATAGACAAAGAAAGTACAGAAAAGGAACAATTTCACCTGAGTCATCCTTTCACAGGCTCCAAGCGGAACCGTCTCCCGGATTCATCCAGTCTCAAGCCTTTAACAAACTCCTTCCGTGACTTACTCCATGATCTCTCAAGTAGTATGAAATCATCAACACACACAAGGAAACAAGGGTTTCCTGTAGGATGGGGGAAGTGCAGAAGGCACAAGGATCTTCAGACCTGGTCAGGGAAATCTCAACATAGAAATCTTTCTCTCTCTTCTCTCCTCCCTTTGGCCTTCCCATAGAAACCTTTTTATACTTCTCCCAAAGTAGTTTTTTAGTTGGGAATTCGTTGGGAACAATTGGGCCACGGGCACTAACAGGTGATCAACAGGTAAAACCCGTGATCTCCGCCTGAAATTAAGGAGATTTATTATTTTTTAAGTGTTTTTATACATATACGCGGGTTGGGTATACACAGACCCACGTATACACGTGTTTAGCTCAGGGCAATGTCGCGTATAGGGAAAAAACACTACTTTTTTAAATTTGGGACCAAGTCTGGAAGGATGGGTTGCCCTAGGCCATGAGTGCAGCATCACAAACCTCAAGAGTGATATTTGGAGCTATAACAATAGTACAAGCTTACAGAATGGTCATGGTTGTTACTATCATAGATGAAGGGGCTTCTGTGAGCATCCTTTCCTCAACTGCTTGGAAAGCGCTTGGTTCACCATTGCTTCTGCCTAAGATGCAAGATCTAACAGGCTTCGACAAAGGAACCAGTCGATCGTTAGGGATCCTTCCAAATTTTCCTATAAATTTGAGAAGGAAAATCATTTATCTGAACGTAATGGTAGTCCAAGGACCTTTAGATTACAATCTACTCCTTGGGCATGACTACATTTATAGCATGGGAGCTATTATTTCCTCACTCTTTCAAGTAATGTGTTTTCTGCATGAAGGTAGATTGGTCCAACTCATAGACCAACTTTCATTCCCCAGCTTGCATATAGCTAATAGTCAAATGCCATCCCTAACTGGTCTTTTTGTGCAAGGAATGTCTCATCAATCTCCAGTCAATCCACCTGATGAATGTGAGTGATTCGGTGAGTGTGACTAAACCTAGGGGGCATGCACACTAGTCTGCTTTGGCAGAAAAACTTTTGGTATAGGGTAGGTTTCCGCGAAGGATATATGACTACTCTGACACACCCATCCGTTTAGGAAAGTGGGATTAGACTAGAATAAGATTCCCTCATCAAGGTTAGGTGATTGGAGCTAGAATCACCTTCGTCTGATGGACTAAGCCGAGGAAGTGTTTATGTCTGCTATGCGGATGGAACCATCTTGTGGATGCAAGAAATTCTATATGGTAGCCTAGAAACTCTATTTCGCTATACCTGGATCCATGCAAACCTTTTTGCATGCAAGTGAAAAGCGACCATTTATTTTCTTAGTTTGTAGGTTCCAAACCCTTTAAACTCGTAGGATTGGTCATTCCTAGCTTGCATAATGAAAGGATCTAGAGAAAAGTTTCGAATGGGGCAAGCTCCCTAAAAAATTAACCTATCAATGATACATCCTTATTATACAACTGGCACGAGCAGTTTTACGCGAAGTTCAAGCTCGTTAAAAAATAAACTTAGCAATGAGCATATGTTCCACCAGAGTTTAAGCTCATTAAAAAATGAACCCACCTTCGGTAAATAACCATTGCAATCACATTATCATCACCTTTTGAGCCTTGGTCGTGTTCTTACCATCACCTCCACTCCATTTTTAGCCAATCATACACATCCATTTGATTGTTTACCCCTTTTGAGGAACAACTGCAACGGGTGATTTTGTTAGCCATCTTCCTTACACTGCCGTGATTGGAAAGTTCCAAACCTTACCTGGAACCAGCTGCTACCTAAAAATATCACTCGTTCCTCAAAAATGAGTCTCCTTTAAGCTCTTTTCATTTGACTCGTAAAATATGAAAATATTGCCGAGCAATTGGCCTCTCTAGCTCGTTAAAGTGATCGGAAGTGCTATCCCTCCTCTAGATTTTAATCTTTTTGGACCTGAGGAATCATTACACAAAAATATTGAGTGCTTGTCTTTTTTTTCTCATTAAAACTATCTAAAATTCATCTCTTTCATATTATTTTATACTATTTTGGACTTAAGGGATCATATGACGAAAAAGGATTACTGGATTTTCCTTTCCATCTCTTTTTAGACTCTTTAAAATTGAAAAGGACCGAGTTATCTTTGTCGTTAAACTCGTTAAAACAATAGTGACAAACTTGTCCATGCAGACAAGAGTGAATTTCACTATTGCTAGGCTCGTTAAAACATAGTGATGGGTTTGCCCGAAGGGCAAATTATAGAACAAGCATATGTTATCCTCCTCAAGCTTGAAAAAAATAAAGAGGTACTGGTCAGCAATGACTGGGGAAAAATTGGGAAGAAAACTTGAAGAAACTTTATTGGTAGCAAGTCGCTCTTGAACATGAAACTTTCACTCCATCACCATGATTAAGTCAGGTTGGGTTATTTCGTTCACCAGTCATATTGACATTGGTCCACTGTACCATCCATTTTTGGGGTTAACGCTACCAATCCATTTCAGTGTCGCTAATATATTTAAGAGAAGTCGCTCAGAGAATTCACCAAACCAGTTTGTGTCTCATCCGCTGCAATACCTTTACACTTCATTCTTTCATGATCGCCACCCTAAACCTTGTATCATCAGATCATTTTCACCTCCACAAAATCATTTTCTCCATTCCGTGTCGTAGATGTGGGATTCATAATGCCCTCCTACGATGGGTCACTTCTTGTCGACATCAGTTCATTATCCAAGAAGTCGACCTAGGAACAACCCTTTCAGTACTTTGAAGCTTGCATGCCTGAATGGCAAGTTTCTCACTTCCAGCGACAGGGTTACATCAATGGCCTTCGACCAAAAGATTTTGCATGGTGTTCAATGCCAAGCCCCATTTTCACACCACGTGGATTGTACTGTCATACCTTGAGGGTCATCATCATTATCGATGTTTCCTCTTGCCCCTATTAATAGCTTACATCATTGGCTGGTAATCAGGTGATGTCTTTCCATGTTTGACTCCAGAACATCTTTTCACATGGATTGACTTGTACTTCGGGTTTAATATTGAACGAGTTTTGAAGACCCCAGATCTAGTTTCATCCATCCAGGTTGCGATATATTCAGGAAAATAAAGACATCAAATATACATCATTTCTACATAGATAATCATCCAAACCTAAGGATGATGGCTCTACTAGAATCATCAGTTTGCCACACAGACGGTTGTCTGTCCTATGTACATGAGAATGAATTTATAAAGCTGAGCATGGGAATACCCGCCTCAGCTAGATCATGAAAATATTATGAAGATAATGTATTGTGTTGTATCTTATTATAGGTCGCCTTCCAGTTCAAAAAACCTCGGATCCTCATGCTAAAGCATTTCACCTGACATCAAAAAGGTTTACAACCTCATGCTTTAGGGGGAAACTGTTATAGACATATTTGGGCACTGCCACCCCAATCACATATGTTCATAAACTAAGGGCTTCTAAGTCCCTAAAAGTGTTGTTTCATACCCTAAAGGAGCAAGGTCAGCTGATTACATCATCTCCCAGAGGTTCTCCATGAAAAACTGCTCAGAATTGGTCAAAACTGAACCATACAGACTGCCCAGTGCTAAGGGTGTGATGCATCTCACCTGCCACGTGAAAAAAGTGTGATGCATATTGAAACACCCTTTTGTGGGGTGTGATGAGCGAGAGCAGACAAATGGCAGAAGCAGTTGGCTAGGTGGAAACCCAAAGAAACTTCTAGAAACTGCTCATTTTACACTTGCCTCTCTAAATTCGCCCAGGCATGAGTAAGAGATCATGAATCTCCAGGTGGAACCAAGAACTATTAGAGAGAGGATACTAGTCAAAATCCCAGAAGCTGACTCACCCACCTACAAACATCTATATATGGATCCCTCATCCCAGAGATCCAAAGGTTGGAATCTTGTATTTTGTAAGAAAGTACTGTTGGTTTCTTTGTGGAACATCATAGTGTTGGGTGATCCAAGCTTTTCATGAGGTGAAGAAGGGCTTTCATGCTGGGAGGATGGCGCTGGGCCAAATCAATGGGTTGTAATCCTCTCTTCTACTCTTTTTATCAATAAAGCTATTTGAGTTTTCCTCCACATTCTTGTATGTCTGAGTTGATATATGCATTTGTGTGGTCAATATATATCTGATCCTATATTGCTTATGATTGTAGATCTCTATGTTTTGATGGTATTATGTTGCTTTGACTCTACAGGTGTTCTTTGAAGCAGGACAAACGAGGAAGGAGTGGCAAAGATCTATCAAAAGGGAGACGAAACAAGCAAGGAGCCAAGCGAAACACTGAGGTTGGTATTCTTTGCTTCTCTCTCATCTACTTCTCATAAAGGAAAACATAAGTAACTTTAGTTTGTTTGTTTCTAAGATAGCTACCTGTCTTAGCGGGACTAGCAGCTCTGAATGGACACTAGATTTCCCAATAACAATCATGCACAAAGAAGAACAACAAAAATCCACAAAGATGACTGAAATAATCAAAAGACTGGAGAAGGAATTGACACTGAGTGAACCTCTAGGTGAGGCTAAGGAGAAATTGTGGGCCAATATCATTGACTTTTTCAATGATATTTGGCCATCCATCTAGGTTATTTTTGAACAAGTTGATTTAATAAAGCAGACTATAGAAGCCATTCAGAGGGTTAAAGCAGAACTTGGAGACATGCCAAAGGAAGATGCAAGGATCATTCACTTCCTCAACTCCAAAAACAAGTATGAGCTATAGGAACTAGAGATACTTGACAGAACAGGTACAATTTTGGATGTTAAAAAGGCCCTCAACAAGAGGAATTTGATGTTGAACTTAGAAGATAAGTGCCAAACCATGCAAATGGCAATTGACAGATTCATGGTTAAATTCGAAGTTTTGAGGCAAAAGGGTTTACCAAATCCCTTAATTATAAATGATAAGCTAATGACATAGGAATATTATAATAAGAAGATCATAGAAGTAGCGAAAGATCAAGTAAACACTTCATTCATGAAGGGCATACCAACAAGAAAAGTATTGTATCAAACTTTTGAAAATTTGTTTTACCTTCAGCATGAGGTAAAACACCTTTTTGTTAATAAGTCAACTTTTTCCAAGTACACAGAAGCAGATGAGATATATAGAAAAATGCTCAATATCCAATTACCAGATGTTGAGACATGGGAGAAACTAAATGATTTACTGTAGAAATACACAGTAAAAATATACAATGTACAATGAAAAGTAAAAGGGCACAGTAAAAGGATATTGACAGGTCAGCCAGGTCAAAGTGTATTAGTTGAAAGGTCAAAGTAAAAATAACATCTAGTGTGAAGGCCAAACAACAAAGAATATTAAAGTGCAAAATATCGAAAGATCAAAGCCAGCTGAACCTAAATAACAGGGACAACAAGTAGCAGTTCAATAGTTGTCTCTATCTTCTTGCGTGAAGATATTTCTTTCTCCTAAATTAGTTCCCAAGACAGTTTGGGATATTTTGAAAATTATTTTTGTATAAATACTTCATAATTCGAAGTATTGAGGTGTGAATTGCTATACATTTGGAGAGTTATTTTGATCTGAAACCTAAGGGTTATTGTACCAAATTTCAAGTCAACAGACTGGAGGAAGTAATAAAAAGATTGCACTACAAGATTCATGAGATGAGCTATTGCAGTGAAGTATCTTCTTTGTCTGATTTTGTTACTTTCTTATGTGTTTCATAAACTTAAATGTTATCTAAATTTCAATGAATTAACTGGAAATTTAACTCAAAAATTGTGTAAGTACACTCTATTTTGCATAGTTAATCATTTATAGGTTTTCCTCTAATATCTGCATTTGAGAACCCTTAATTCCTCTCCCATCCCAGTTGACCTCTTGCATTTCTCTTCATAATCCAGTCTAGGGAACCCTTAATTTCTCCCTGGATCTGATTGGAAACCATTTCACCATCAAGCCTTTGAGATCTGTAGTAACTCCTCTATCTTTCCTTGTAGACACTGTTTTTAGAACTTAATCCAGTCTTGTTTGTCCAACATTTGACCCCATATCCCAATGGTAAATTACAACCGATTTTCATCTAAGTAAGTAATCCCACCACCAAAATTCAAATTAAAAACCCTAGCACAATCATAACTAGCCTAAAATCAATTAACTAAAACAAAGTTAAAGAATAAAGAGATCCCTCTCTGAGATTAGGGAGGCTAGATCCTGATCTCCAAAGTTGGTTTGTGGTTACCTCTATCATTTCCTTTTCGGAAAACTTTGAAGACATTTTGGAGTGATAATGATCCGAATCGGATCCACAAAAGACTGTCAAGAACCTTGACTATATCGAGTTGAACAAATCCTTGAAAATTCCAAAACAACGATAAAAAAAAACACCTTGAACCAGTGGCCATGGCAGCCGACGTGGAACGACGAGGACATTGGTCAAAGTGCGCTGACCGAGGCCCAAGGAGACTACGCAAGAGGTCAAAATATCCCCTAGGAGACCCGGATCGGGAAAAGGAGGAGATTTTGATGCACGATTAGCTGGGAAAACAAGGCCGAAATGGGGGAGCCTTAAGCACTCGGTCACGTTGGGAGCCGAAGAACCGCAGGCGGAGAAGAAAAAGTGCTAAAGGAGAAAGCCAGGATCCACACTATGGAAAACTGGTGGTATTGAATGGGATGCCCTTAAACAGTAAGAGGTTTTGGAGGAGAGTGGAGCTATCCCACTCAGTGATCGATGCATGGCAGTGGAGGTGAGAGAAAAGCCGTCGTGATCGCGCGCAATCGGTCGAGCAAGTCAACCGTGCTCGACGTGCGTATGACGTTGTATCTCGAGGAGCCTAGATCCGACGACTGAGATTGCACCTCATAGACAGAAGCAGAATCAACGGGGAATTAAGCTGCATTTAAAGGGATTTGGAATCCATTTGACCACCATGGTGGAGGAAGAATGTATCCACAACATAACCGAAGAAATGAATCGACGAGCAGACTGGCGCTGTTACGGTGGGGACACGTGCCACTTCTTGAACGTTCATGCTGATGCCGAATAGGGAACTCCAAGCGCAGCTACAGAAGGAGAATTGATGCAGGCGGGAGAGGAACCAAACATGCATAGGGATCGAATGGTTAAAGCCATGAATAGAGAAAGTCGAAAAAGGAGAGGAGGATTTGGACAGAGGGCCAACCTGACCTTAGGCAGCATCGAGCACTAGAGAGCTTGAAGATTCAAGCCTTCCCATAGAGGAATCTGTCTAGATTGAGCATCAAAGTTGGCTCTTTTCACTGTAGACCAAAGGTCACAGAGTTGGTAGGAAGAACAAGAGTCTATGTACTCCGAGTCGCTTGGGGAATCCAAGAACCACCCTGCCAAGCAAAATCTGCTTCAAGAAAACTCACATTGAGTCTCTGTATTGTAATTTCTCTGTTGTCAGACAAAATAAAACAAGGCGACCACTAAAGCTAGACCAGAGACGTAGCCCTAGAGAATAGGATGAAATCCTTATTAAAAATTGTTTGTGTCTTTGTGTTTCTTACTGTATTTCTCTGTTGTCTTTCCATTTAAATGTCTGTGTATTGGCAATCTGATCGATCCATTATTTCAATGACACAGAACACACACCAGCACATGAGTCTATAATACCTTTTGTTTAGTAAATCTTCATCTGAGGTCACTCATAGGGTGATTATCAGATCAAGAGGTATCAGAGCTTTAGGCTATAAGGTTAGACAACCTTGTTTTGGTTTAGCTGTGAATGCTCACTAGATCAAAGCTCAAATTAGGAGAAGGAGAGTTGGTGGAAACTAATCCTAAAATTGGGAGAGTCTATTCTCGGAAGACAATGTCAGAAGAAGGTTCTATAGGGCTAGACCCTTAATTCATAGAAATTTTCCTAGCTATAAAGTCTGCGGTAGAAGAAATGTATAGGGACTTTAGAAAGCACAAGGATGAAGATTCATCAGGCTTGAAACAAGATAAAGAAGAAGATGAATCTCATTCCCATGACCACTCAAAAGGAAAGGGAAATGAAGAAAGCTTTCCTACACCTCCTAGTAGCCCTGTGCATAATAAGAAAGCATCTTTGATTAAACTAGATGTTAACTTTGATTTGCCTATATATGATGGAAAGCTAAATGCTGAAAAGTTGGACAATTGGATTAGACAAATTGATGTGTACTGCAGAGTACAGAACATAGACTCAAAGAAGAGTAAGATTCAGCTGGCAAGCCTACGCCTGGGAGGCACTACCTTGGTTTGGTGGGAAGGCAGCACCCAAGCTAATATGAAAAGACATGGTAAGACCATCTCTATCTAGAGTGAATTTGTTGTTGCAATCAAAAAGCAGTTCTATCCATTGGCCTACATGCAACAAGCCATGATGAGTTGGCAAACTCTTTGGCAGTTGAAAGGGAAAAGTGTGCAAGGGTATACTCAAGAATTTAGAAAGAGGGCATTGATGTTGTGCATCTCATTAGACTCACTAGAAACTCTTTTGAAGTACATTGGTGGTCTACATAGCTACATGAGGCATACCATCCTCATTTTTAATCCCACTAGTATAGATGAGGTATATGTACAAGCTACTCATCTAGAAGCTAGAGGAAAGAATGGAAATCCAGAAGTTGGGGGACCATCCCAACCCACTGTAAGCAAGAGCAAGATGCATGGAAGACTGCTTTCAAAACAAAGCAGGGATTGCATGAATGGCTGGTTATGCCTTTTGGCTTGACCAATGCCCCTGCTACTTTCATGAGATTAATGAATCATGTGCTCAGACCTTTTCTTGATGATTTTGTTAGTGTATCTGGATGACATTTTGATTTTTAGTAAAATGTGGGAAGAACATTTAAAGCATGTTAAGAAGACATTAGATGTTTTGAAAAGAGAAAAACTTTATGTTAAACTCTCCAAATTTGAATTTGGAAAAACCTCTCTAAATTATTTGGGTCATATAGTAGGGGGAGGTGAATTGAAAATAGATCCCTCTAAAGTAGCAGTCATCACAAACTGGCCTAAACCCAAGTCTGCTACAGAAGTGAGAAGCTTCTTAGGAGCAACACAATATTAGAGGAAGTTCATTTCAATTTTTTCCTCAATTGCAGCTCCCTTACATGCTTTGATAGGATTGAACAAGGTGTTTCACTGGGGAGGCAAACAGCGGAAAGCCTTCGACACCTTGAAGGAAAAGATTAGTACAGCACCTGTACTAGCACTGCCAGATCTACAAAGACCATTTGAGATCCAAACTGATGCCAGTGACTATGCCATGGGAGCAGTGTTGACACAGCACGGTAAACCCATATGTTATCATTTTGAAAATTTTAATCCTACAGTAGTTAACTATCCTACATATGATAAATAATTGTATGCATTAGTTCAGAGTGTGAAAAAGTGGAAACGTTATTTAATGGGAAAAGAAACAGTAATACATACTGATCATCAGCCACTTCAATACCTACACTCTGAAACTAAATTGCAGCAATCAAGGCATTACAGATGGATGGGGTTTCTACAACAGTTTCATTTAGTCATTGGATATAAAAAGGGCATACATAACAAGGTTGTAGACATGTTATCTAGACCCATTATAAATGCATCTATCCGACTTAAGCATCATTCTGTGCTGCATGAAAGCTACATAGAACAATATGCTCAGGATATGGACTTTAGAGATGTATATGCAACTTTGAGTCAAGGCAAAAGAGTAGAAGAATTGGACTATCATGTGAAGGACTGACTCTTATATCATTGTGGGAAACTCTGCATTCCACAAACTGAGAGAGTAAAGATAATTAAGGAAGCACACACTTCTCTGATATCAGGTCACTTTGGGGTAAGTAAAACAGTTGCATAGCTGCAAAGGTTCTGCTATTGGCCAAAAATGAATGAGACAGTTTCTAGATACGTAAAGGGATGTGCTATGTGTGCTAAAAGCAAGCCCAGCAACAGAAAACTAGGCTTTTATACACTCCCTTACCAGTTCCTTCTCACCCTTGGGAAAGCATTTCCATGGATTTCATTGGAGGACTACCTAAATTTAGGAAAGGTCGTGACTATCTATATGTTGTTGTGGATAGGTTCATCAAAATGTGTATTTTGATACCCTGTAGTAAATAGATTACAGCTGAACAAACTGCAAAGTTATTCTTTGAACATGTATGGGTTCATTTTGGATTACCCACTTCTATTATATCTGATCGAGATACCTGATTTGTAGAGAAGTTTTGGTCCAGTCTGTGGGAACTAATGGACACCAAATTAAAGAAAATCACAACTTTTCATCCACAAATAGATGGCCAGACAGAAGTAGTTAACTGGACAGTGATCCAGTTACTGAGAGGATATTGCAGCAAACATCCTAAGCTTTGGGATGAGCACTTGTGCTATGTGTAGCATGCTTACAATAGAGCCAAATACTCTTCTACATAGAGATCTCCTTTTTTTGACCTGTTTTGGTTTCATACCAAGGTCTCCTTTGGATTTTGTCTTTGGTAAAGATACCATGGTTGATAGACATAGTGATGTGGACAAGGTAACTAGGTTCATTGAACAGATCCAGGAGATCCACCAGGTAGTACAGGAACAGCTGGAAAAGGGCCAGGCCAAATATAAGGCTAGGCATGATAAGCATCGGATGGAGCATAGTTTTCAAGTTGGAGACCAAGTCTGGCTGTATATCAGCAAGGACAGAATGCAAGGTGAAAGTAAAAAGCTAAAACCTATCAAATATGGATCCTTTAGGATACTTGAGAAGGTTGGTGAAAATTCTTTTCGCCTTGATCTACCAGCTTACATGCACATCTACTCAATCGTGAACGCAGATTGCTTGAGGTTGTTTGAACCTTCAATGATTGAGGACCCTGAAGAGCAGAGTCAATTACCTTTTGTTGATGACCTGCTACCTGAATACCTTAATGAGTTACAAGAAGACACAGTGCTGGACAGGAAGGTGAGGATGATGCACAGTGGACAAGTGGAATACCTCATAATTGGGTTAAAAGGTTCAAAGCCGAGCAATGCGAAGTGGATTGAGATTGGACAAGTGAGACATCAATTTCCTCACTTAGTAAATGCATGAAGAAAACCAACTTTTGGTGGTCCAAAAGCTTTTTCAGTAGGGAGGCCTTGATTCGAATCAGATCCACAAAACACTGTCAAGAACCTTGAATGTATCGAGTTGAACAAATCCTTGAAAATTCCAAAACAACGATAAAAAAAATGCCTTGAACTAGTGGCCATGGCAGTCGACGTGGAATGATGAGGACCTTGGTCAAATCACGCTGACCGAGGCCCATGGAGACTGCGTAGGAGGTCAAAATAGCCCCTGGGAGACCTGGATCAGGAAAAGGAGGCGATTTTGATGTGCGATTAGCGCTTAGCACTAATCGCACATCACTAGGCAAACAAGGCCGAAATGGGGGAGCCTTAAGCACTCGGTCATGTTGGGAGCTGGAGAACTGCGAGCGGAGAAGCAAAAGTGCTAAAGGACGAAGGTGTGACCCACGCTCTAGAAAAATAGTGGTATTGATTGGGGTTCCCTTGAACAGTAAGAGGTTTTGGAGGAGAGTGGAGCGATCCCACTTAGCGATTGACTCGTGGCAGCGAAGGTGAGAGAAAAACTGTCGTGATCACGTGCTATCGGTCGAGCAAGTCAACTGCGCTCGACGTGCGTATGACGTCGGATCTCGAGGAGTCGAGATCGGACAGTTGAGATTGCGTCTGATAGACAGAAGCGGAATCGATGGGGAATTAAGCCGTGATTTAAAGGGATTTGGAATCCGTTTGACCACCACGGTGGAGGAATAATGTATCCATGACATAACCGAAGAAATGAATCGACGAGCAGACTGGCGCTGTTCCGATGGGGACACGTGGCACTTCCCGAGCGCTCATGCTGACGCTGAACAGGGAACTCCAAGCACAGCTGCAGAAGGAGAATCGATGCAAGCGGGAGAGGAACCGAACGGGCATAGGGATCGAATGGTTAAAGCCATGAACAGAGACAGTCGAAAAAGGAGAGGAGGATTTGGAGAGGAGTCCAAAAACAACCAAGAGAGATAGTGAACAGTGCACCCTGAGAGGAGGACTGAACACAGAGAACAGTAAAGCCAAGCAGAGGGGACAAAGGGCCGAGCTGACCACAGGCAGCATTGAGCACCAGAGAGCTTGAAGATTCAAGCCTTCCCATAGAGGAATCTGTCTAGATTGAGCATCAAAGTTGGCTCTTTCCTCTGTAGACCAAAGGTCACAGAGCTGGTAGGAAGAACAAGAGTTTGTGTACTCCGAGTGACTTGGGGAATCCAAGAACCACCCTGCCAAGCAAAATCTACTTCAGGAGAACTCACATTGAGTCCCTGTATTGTAATTTCTCTGCTGTAAGACACAATAAAACAAGGCCACCACTGAAGCTGGACCGGAGACGTAGCCCTAGAGAATAGGTTGAACTCCTTATTAAAAACTATTTGTGTCTTTGTGTTGCTTACTGTATTTCTCTACTGTCTTTCCATTTAAATGTTTGTGTATTGGCAATTTGATCGATCCATTGTTTCAATAACACAGAACACACACCAGCACATGAGTCTGTAATACCTTTTGTTTCGTAAATATTTAACTGAGGTCACTCATATGGTGATTATCAGATCATATAACATAATTGGTGACCATGCTAGGGACTTCGATCCTCAGTCTAATAAAACTTTAAGGAAACCTTAAATTTCATCTTGAGCCCCTTAAGGTCATTT
The DNA here is from genome assembly GCA_000404065.3 of Pinus taeda. Taxonomy (NCBI): domain Eukaryota; kingdom Viridiplantae; phylum Streptophyta; class Pinopsida; order Pinales; family Pinaceae; genus Pinus; species Pinus taeda. Next base: position 53,409 of record APFE031394660.1, read on the forward strand.
TCATAAGTTTTTTTTTGAAAAGTTTCATAAAAAACAATTAAAATTTTGAAATTTTGGCTCTTAAGAAGACTCACTATACCAAGAAAAATATATATCCAAACCCTGCTACAATAGTTGATGACCTAGACAGAATTTTGAGAAAACCAAGAAAGGTATAAACTCAAGCCAGTAGTAGCCAATTAGTTAAGTCAAATTTACTCCCTCAGGAGTTGTCAACTTTAGAGGAAATTCCATTTGATTTGTCATTTGACCTCTCATTATTTAGAACTAAATCAGAAAATGCAATTCATGAAACTGTGTTAGACCTTAATTTTATTCAACTCATTGAATCAAAGAAGGTGCCTATCCACCTAGATTTAGATAAATTTGTCTTGGACACTTTTGACAAGTTATAAGCTTTAGCCTCTACATTTATAAGCCATATAGATTATGCTTACCTTCAACAATCTATTGCAATAGCTGCACTTGCAGCTGCTCCCTCTAAAATTTCTACACAATCTTCAATCACTGTAAATACACCTTCATTTACCACTACCTCACCAATAGTATCCACCACAGTCCATTCCCATAAACCAATTATTCATCATCCAAACACCTCATCCTCATCTGGTTCATCTCCATCCATTTCAAGCCTTTCCTCAAGCACCACAACTTTACCCCCTAGCCAAACTAAAATCTCAGCCATGGCAGATCGATATGCACCTCTAGTTTTACTTGCACAACTCCATGCCATACCCCAATATTATCAAAGAAAAAGTTTTTTTTTTATGCTACTAGTCAGTAAACAAGCTAATAGCATGTGAAAAAAATGACTGACTATTTTGAATTGCATGAGATAGATGAATCTAATGTCCAAATGAGGTTGTTTTCTCAAACATTAACTAGGGATGTTAAGAAACGGTTTAAAGCTTTACCTGCCAATCATATTGCATATTTAGTTGCTTTTCATAAATTATTGATTGATAGATGGGAGAGAAGGAAAAAACCTCTGCAAATACTTTCTAAATATGATAACATTAGAAGAGCTCCTAATGAGCAAGTTTAGGATTATTGTACTAGGTTCAATAGCATCTATAATGCAATCCCTACTAATCTTAAGACTCCACCTGACCTAGCATTAATTAAATTCCTTTATGGTTTTGACACTGACACATCATACCAGTTAAGGGAAAGAAACCCTAAAACATTGGAACAAATGAAAAGTAATGTTGTTAGTGTAGAGGCCAACCCATTAGCCAAGAAAGCTAGAATGAGAAGTGAAAAGAGAGTTGTAATCAAAGAGGAAACTTCCACTTCTGATGGAAAAATAGATATTTTAGCAAAGAGTGTACAGAGAATAATGGATATATTAGAAAACATGGAAAGAAAAACTCAATGGGAGAATCAACAACCAGCCCATTAAGAAACCCCAACTTCAGGAAGAATCCTAATGCTGGAAAGAATGCTATACCAGATCAACAAATTAGGCCTCCCTTCCGAGAAAACTATGCTGAGGGTTCACAGAGCCATGAAGGAGAGGGTGACACCCAGAGAAACTTATTAGGAATAAAAAATGAAGATGTTGTTTTTCTTACTGAAGAAGAACAAGAGTTATACACGCTACAACAATTGCAATTAGAATCTTGGGAATCCTTTTACTTTAAACAGGGCTATGAGTCAGCTATATATGAAGTTCACAAATAATATAGCTTAATAAGTAAAAGGAACAATGAAGCTCCCACTAAAAGATCAATCCAGACCCAAACTAAAAAGATAACAGAATCTCTTGTCACTAAAATTCTACAAATCCTTCCTAGGGGAACACATGAGACTTCTAGTCCAAAATTTGTAGATATAACTGCATCTGAAACTCAAACTAAAATAGTCACTCAAAACATTCCAAATAGGAGTAATCAAAACAAAACCACTGAAACATAGACTGAAATGCCAAGTACTGAAAAACAAGATAAAAACACACAAACTGCATTTGTTAAAGAAGATTTCATCCAAACAATCAAAGCTCAACTCCCTTTCAACCTAAAAACTAAAATAGAAAAATTGAAGATATTAGTTCCTTTGATCGAGTTAGTAAAGAATGAATCCTATAGATCACAGATCATATAAAGTTTAAATATAGGTGAACGGGAAGATGCAATCAATTTGAATGATGACCAACCTGAGTTATTGATTGGTCCTGAGGTAAATGGTACTCACCAGCAAGGAGGAATCCCTCCTTTCTACATTAGCCTTAACATTCATGACAAAGTATTACATAATTCTATGCTAGACTCAGGGGCATCCCATAACTTGATGCCAAAAGCAATCATGGAGAGACTAAACTTAGATATCACCAGACCATATAAGGGTTTGTTTTCCTTTGGCTCTAGTCAAGTTAAGTGCCTTGGCTTGATTAAAGATTTATGTGTAACTCTAGTCCAATGCCCAACAAAGAGTATTGTGATGGAAATAGTAGTTGCAAAAATCCCGCCCAAATATGGAATGTTTTTATCTCGCTCTTGGGGAGCAAAATTACAAGGATCCTTGCAATTAGATATGTCATATGCCACCATATCCATTTTTGGTCAACAAAGAAAACTATATAGAGAGATGTTGAGGAAATACATGGTGAGTAGCGTAGAAAAACCACAAAAATTCCCTATATACTATGTGCATTCTGATATGGACTCTTTAATCTTGTATAATTCAGACCATGATAGAAAGGAAAGCATAGCTGAAGAACTGAAATACAAAACAATTGACAGTGAAATTTTTTTTCATGAGTCCGTATGGCATTTGTATTTTGATGGATCTGTTAATAGGTTAGGGGTATGAGCAAGAGTGTGGATCCATAATATGGAGAATAATCATGTCGAAGTGTTGGGTGTGGAGCCTGATTATATTCTATATTCAAAAGTACTGCCACATTGGACCCCAGTTCAAAATGGGGGCGGCAACGCCGGCCGTAAAATATTCGCTGCAGGGGGGTCCAGGGGGGGGCAGCTGCGACCTTTGGGAGCCCCCCCCTGGCGGGGGGTTTCGGGGGTAGCGCCCCTGAAGCTAAA
>APFE031394663.1:0-14795 GCA_000404065.3 Pinus taeda
CTGAACAGGGTCTACCACAGGCCCGAGCGAAACCCCTCAGCAACAAAGGCGTCCCCTTGAAGCCAAAACAGCTCTGATACCAAATGTAGGTTTTAACCCCATACATAAATTACCTGCATACGAATTCTAAATCACAAGAGAAATAAAAATGCGAGAGCATAACACATAAAATACATATACACATAGATTTCCCACTGGATCTCAAAACCGAGACTACCGGGTGATTTTTCATTATATTCCTTTCAATGTTACAATACATATTTATACATGCCGAACCATCCAATACCATGGACCGAAAGCCATTGCATCCAAAACCATGGACCGAAAACCATAGGTAGGTTCGCCCAACCTAATATAGGGTCCAAAAAGAATTTTCTCAGGGCGTTGCCCCGAACCCCGTAGAGGGGGGCTACCTGCCCCCCTCAAACCCCCCTGCTGCGCAATCGGCGCAACGAAGGGGGGGCTCCGCCCCCCCTCTAACCTCCCAGTTCACTACGTAGGTTAGTCGTGGAAAGAATATAACACAACCCAACAATAGAGAGAGAGTTGAGGGTGCCTTCCGCATTAGGGAAACCAATGGGGACACTAAGATGATAAATATAAGCCCCTCTGCCCTACCTCATTTCCATGGCCTGACCATAGAGGACCCCAACACTTTCCTATTTGTGTTTGTTGTTATATGCCAAACCTATGACTATACAGATGATGAGAAAAAGTTAAAACTATTTCCATGTACCCTCAAGGATGCAACATTGTGCTGGTTCATGGGTTTACCTAGAGATAGCATCATAACTTAGGCTCAAATGCAGCAGGCCTTTAACAAAAAATGTCAAGACTACTATCGGTCAAAGGATACTAAAGAAGAAATTTTTAGGATGACCATAGGCCATGATGAATCCTTAGAAGGCTACGAAGAAAGATTCTAACTCAAATACAAAAGGGCCAGTTGCACACTTGACCTTGAGTCATGAAAGTTGGTCCTACTTAGGGGATTAAGAGAAGATCTCTTGGATACCTTACAATTTTTAGCAGGAGGAGATATCTACTGATTACCCTATGAGGATATCAAGAATATCTTTAGAAACCATTCTAGGGCCGCCAGGAAGAAGGGTAGGGGTAGTCAACCTATGGCCAATACATCATCTTCCAACTCATCCATCAAGCCTGGTGAAATTGGAAACATGTTGGAAGATTTCAAGAGTGAGATGCTGCAAACCCTTGCCTTACAAATGGACAACATGAACATCAAAAGGAAGTAGAAGGAAGCATAGAGTGCCTTGGCCATATTTTGTCCTAGATGCACCAGAAGGCATCCTAGGAATGAATTTCCATTGAACTCTATTGAATTCTGTGAAGAAAAACACTCCACAGACAAGTTCACTTCTTTACCTAAACTCAAAGTTCTATATCAAGGAGCTGAAGGGGTCACTTAGTAGCTTTTCTACATTAACCAAAGGAGACCTCATGGGCCTAGACCATATTAGCAGTGCATGAAAGGGTCATCCCATGCATATTATAATCCGAAACAAACCACAACTATTCCTTCTTGGGGACCCCTCGCTCATACTTCTTGGTCTACACCCCCTCCTTGGTCCTATGCATCTCAATATCATTCCCAAACAGCTAGCGAACCATTTCAACCTTATGCTCTACCACAACCTTAGTGGAATACATCACTTGAGCGGTGGAGACACCAATACAACAATTCTCGAGCTCTGTTGCCTCCACCACCTGCCAAACCACAACGCCTACACTTTGTTCCACCCAAGCAACCCCAAATGCCTGCCCAACCAAATCCAAACCCAAACAATAGGTAGGATTAGCACATATACAGTGGAGATACATCATATCCATCTTATGTTGTGGAAATCCAGGAGATTAACCTAAGATCTGGGAGAGTTCTCCCGGATAACCAGCCTCTGCCTCCACCTAGGGAGGTTGAGGAAGAAAGAGAGGAAAGCAACCTTAAAGTAAATCCACCCTTTCTGAGAGATTAGCCCAACCACTCCAACCTATCCCAGAAGAGACTTAACTTCTAAGAGAATTGAAAATCCATGTGTAAATATCCCCCTTCTCCAGGCAATAAAATATTTTCCATTTACAATAAGTTTATTGAGGAGAAATGCTTCAAGCCTTCATGGAGGTGAAAAAGGTATGCCCCTACCATTAATGTCATTGGGTAGCTATCTGACTTAATGCTGGGGTAGGTAATATGTCCAAAATATTTGGACCCTGGAAGCCCTGTAGTAGATTTGCACATCACTGGCACCATTGTCCCACACACTCTGATCAATCTTGGGGATGCCATTAAATGATGACCAAGGACACCATGCTCAAGCTCAACCTCCAAGGGTCATTGATGAAGACCACAATAGTTCTGCAACTTGCAGACCATTCCATAGTAACCACTAAGGGAATGGTGGAGGATGTGATGATCTCCATTGACTCCTGGGAGTACCCTACAGATTTCCTAGTTCTCTAGCCTAAGGCTAAGCTTACTAGTTATCCTCTCATCCTTGGGAGGCCATGGTTCACCATTGTCGATGCTTACATTAGCTGCAGAGATGGGAATATTACCATCAAGAATGGGAATATGTCCAAGTAGTTAGTCCTATACCCACCTTTTCAACCTTCTCTAGAGCATGATTTATCTTTGTGGTTGGAGGAGGAGGAAGAATATGAAGTTTATTCTGCCCAACATTATGCGTTGGAAGCAGCCATGGGAGGAGGACAACAAGATGAGGATGAATTGATTTAACACCTGCTCCAAAATCCAATTCTCGGTTCATTAGCTTTAGAAGAAGCAGTAAAGGAAACCCAGAACAATCATCCAATTGACTTATTTTTGGCCAATTCCAACCAACTCCATGTCATAACCATAGAATTCGGCCAAGAGAGAACCTTGAAAATAAATCCATCTCTTTCTTCTCTCGAAGAGGAGAAGCTATGCAACATGTTAAAGGAAAATCTAGAAGCCTTCACTTGGAGTTACAAGGAAATGAAAGGAGTACACCCCTTAGTGTGTACTCACCACATATACATCAAAGAAGGTTGCAAGATGGTTTGATAACCACAAAGGAGGATGAAACCATCTCTTAAAGATATAGTCAAAGAAGAACTACAAAAACTGCTAGATGCAAGATTCATTTACCCTATCTCCAATAGTGAGTGGGTCTCTCCTTTAGTGTTAGTTCCGAAGAAAAATGGTAAGTGGAGGATTTGTGTTGATTACAGGGTGTTGAATAAAGCCACGAAGAAGGGTCATTTACCTCTACCCTTCATTAATCAAGTGCTAGATGGCCTGGTAAGAAAAAGTTTTTTCTCTTTCCTAGATGGATTTATTGGGTACAACCAAATCTAGATCTACCTAGAAGACGAGGATAAGACCACATTCACCTGTCCTTGGGGTACGTTTTCCTATAGGGTCCTTCCTTTTGGCCTATGCAATGCTCCTGCCACTTTCCAGAGAGCAGTCTTGAGTATTTTCATTGAATTAGTCCATGATGCGGTGGAGATTTATGATGCAGGAGCATGAGACTTGGAGGGAAAATCTTCAAACTTATTCTAAAAATAAAAAAATCTACAGGTAAAGGAGTGGGGTCCTTTAGCCAACAATTTGTTGGAAATAATACTGAGAGGGGGGGTGAATCAATATTATCTGGTCAATTATTTTATTTTTCAAACCCAGAACATATACACTACTTCAGCTAGATGAACCCGGGTATATACGCAACTTCATATAAGGAAACCCGCGTATACTATGCAGATTTATAATTTACTTTATTCTACAGATGCTGATCATTAAGTTATACAACAAAATCATATAAACAGTTACCAGGAACAGTAATACAGATCACAATACAACCACACACAAGAACACAAGATATAAGGTGGAAACCCAATGTGGGTGAAAACCACTTGCTGCAATTCGTCTCTATCTTCTTTTTAATTAGAAACTTCTTTTTACAATGATTCTGTACTGATGCAGTCCTTTACCAGTACACAGGCTGCTACCTGTAGAGAGCTACAACCCTCTTTTGTTTTCCAGCTTCTCCTGGAAAGGAGCTACAACCCCCTTTAGTTCTTATACAAGTTGAGATACTAGTATGCAGGCTACTACCTGCAGAAGGCTGCAACCTTCTCTTCCTTCCAAGGACCACGTTTCATAAATTTTCAGATTGGATCCACAAATAACATCAATCAAACATCAAGAATTTCTGCATCAACCAAAAACCTTTTCACCAATCAAAACTGAATCAAAATAGACACTTCTCTGACAACTATACCTAGATCATAATAACAGTAATCACACCCCACTTCTGAACCCAGAACTCTGTAGCTATAAATAGAAGTAGCTAGAACATAAATCAAGAGATGTACGCTACTTCACTCTTTAGAAACCTACATGCATACGCTTCTATGTCAAGACTGACCTACATATACGTGACTTTCCCTTTCAAAAACAATGTGTATACGCGTCTGTGTCAAGACCAACCTGTGTATACGCGACTTTCCCTTACAAAAACAACGTGTATACGTGCCTTTGCTTCATTGAAACTGCGTACAAATCTATAAAGGGTAATTCATTCTTTCAAACATTCATATATTAGTTAACTCAGATTATCAGATTTATAGATCAAGCGTGCGCCGCATAGAATAGCTCAAAATCATACAAAGATACTATCATTCCAGCCTTAAGATTTTTCCCCATCAATAGAACTTATCCTTCTCCTTTCGCTCAGGTTACTTCTTCATTCAGATCCAGATCTGCACCATAACCCAATCATCGTACTCCAGATCTAGCACTTTATTAAATATTCAATAATTCAGGTAGTATGTTGGCAAATGATCTCCTTCCTCTTTTATAGTCTTAGGGATTTCACAATACCACGGTCCAAAAACCATAATAATTCAATACCATGGACCCAATACTTGGGATCAACACTTATAAAGAGATACCATGGCCCAAAACCATAGGTTCAAATACCAAGGACTAAATACCATGGACCAAAAATTAATTCTCCCACATGTACGCACTTTTCCTTGCATGAAAGTGCGTGTATATGCATATGTGCCTTGGGAACATCCAACCCGTGTGTATACGCGGCTTCGTTAAGGTGAACCTGCATATATATGATTTTTCTTTCATTTTGAGACCCTGAACTGAGATCTGTCACCAGAGTGAGTTGCCATCAAGGACAACACCTGTGCCATAGCACCAAACCTGCCAAACCTATGCCATAATGCCAACACAATTTCCATGCTTTTCTTGTTCAAGATAAGGATAGAATTAAGAATAAACGATGCTGTAATAATCGCTTATGGATAAGCTGTAACACGCTTTATGCATAATTGCTTTAAATCGCTCTATGTAAAAGGCATGCTTCTGTATGGGATAAGGACCAAGAGGGCTTATCTATTATTTATAAAAAGGAAATAACGGGACGCTCTAAGTTAGTCGATCCTGGAGACATTGTCATATTGAAAAATCTCTCTGTGCATATGAATTTATGATTCTCTGTCAACTAGAATTTGTATGCACTTATTTACTTATGAACCCTTGTTAATGGTGATTCAGTTTAGTTCTACCTATTGATATTTTCTTTAATCTTGTTGACATGTTTTCCTTCATATTGGCACGCAAGATTTCCATTATAAGCATTGTTGAGCTTCCAAGAGGAAACTTTGGTCAACATAGGAAAATCATGAATTACTTAGCTGGAACAGAGTTTTGGACTTGAAGTTTTATTGCACAGAGACTATACCCTCGTCGAGTTTGAAACCTTTATCGCATCGCTGAGTGGGAGTGGGACAAAGTTGAACCATTGGAATGTTGAATTCCGATACCGTGACACTACCAAAGCCAAAACATTATAGGGAGGCTTTAATAACATATCGATTTCGCGATTATTATCGCATCGCAAGTTCGAAGCAAAGGAGCCTTATATTTGGAGCACTGTAATTGCCGATTACAATCTCCAATAACACTATGCGTTATCGCGTCGGAGAAAGGAACATTAGAAGGACCGATGGTGACCGCCGATAGTGTTAATTGCGTTAAACACATTTCTTGAATTTGAAGTGTCGATATTTAATTCTTTAGAATTAACAATATAGTGATAATAAGGCATCGATAGTGTATTTCCATTCCTTTGGAATGAAAGCCCTCTACCTGTGTGTATAGCGTTTTTAACACATTTCCTTTATTTTAAAGCAATGATAGTCTATCACTATAATTCATATGGGATTATAGTTCCAATAGAGGAAAAATAGGCTTGTGATATGTTTTGTGCTGATAACAAAGGTTGGAGTGTATCAAACGAAAACTCATGAAGCTGTCAATAGATGATTGATACACCTATTGAAGCAGAAAGATGAATTCAGCCAGAAATTGAAGAAATTATATCAAGCTTCAGCCATTTGACCATATCGCCTGCACCCAGGCCACCATTAGTGGTATCAGAGCAACTAGTTGAAATTGAATTGAATCTCAAAAGAAAGAGAAGGAAAGTTACTATGGCTTTCAGAGTTGGAAGAGGACAAGGACGTGGTGGAAGAGGATGGCTTGTTGCAAAAACTGAAGTAATGGAAGCTGTACAATAGATGCAAGCTAGATTGGATGCATTAACAACAGGTAGAAATATAGATGATGAAAATGTTTGTGAACCTAAGGTTAAAGCTGAAGAGGAAGAAGTTGTAGCGGTTACCCCTGAGATGAGATTCTTCTAGTCAGTGTTGAGATCCACAACTAAGCCAAAGATCGAGGTTTCAATATATGAAGGAGGACTAAATCTAGAATAATTGATAGACTGGATTAATTGCATGGAGAAATTATTCAAATATGAGGAAATAGTAGATGAGAATAAAGTAAATTTTGTTGTCACCAAGCTAAAAGGTCATGCAGTGCTTTGGTGGGATGGTGTGTAGGAAGAAAGAAAGCGACTTGGCAAGAAACCTATCAAGAATTGGAGCAAGATGGTAGAAAATCTAAGAGGTAAGTTTCTACCAAGTAATTATTATAAAACCTTGTTCAGATAGATGTAGAATCGTAGACAGAGGTCTTTGATAGTGAAAGAATACACAGAGGAATTCTGCAAGGTAAGCATAAGAGCTAGAGAAGCCCAGGATACAAATGAGAAGGTGGCTAAATATGTGAATGGCCTTAGGATGGACACTCAAGATGAGATAAGTATATTGTCTCCTAAAACAGTAGAGGAAGCTTATCAGATAACACTGAAAGTTGAATAGAAACTCATGAGGAAGTAGTCTGCCAGAGGGAGAGGTAGCTTCCAAGAAAGGGGAAGTCAAGGTGGTAGAGGAAGGTCTACAGCACCTAAAGATGGAGCTAGCAGCATCTCAACCCAACATGCACCCATAGGAGGTGACGCAATAGGTAAAGGGAGTTTTTGTAGAGGGAGAGGAGGCAGAGGAAAAGGAAGAGAACTAAGATGTTACAAATGTAACAAGCTGGGACACAGAGCTGTTGAATGCCTAGAGAGTGTAGGAATAGGCCAAAGGAATGCAATTGTTACTCCAGTTGAGGGAGAAGAACCAGAAACAGCAGTGGCAGAAGAAGAAAATATACCAAAGAGGGGAGAATCTTTGGTAGTTAATAAAGTTTTGATCAAGCCAACAATGGAGATAGTTGAACCATCACAAAAAAGGCTTTATTCAAAACAGTGTGTAAATTTCAAGGGAAATGTTGTTAGATGATCATTGATAGTGGTAGCACTGATAATTTGGTCTCTACAAAAGTGGTAGAGAAATTGAAGCTAAATACAATAAAACATCCAACACCTTACAAGGTGTCATGGTTGCAAAAGGGACATCAACTGTTAGTGAATGAACAGTGTGAAGTGGAATTTCAGGTGGGCAAGTATAAAGATAAAATTGTATGTGATGTTATGCCAATGGATGTGTGTCACATATTTCTTGGAAGACCTTGGCAATATGACAGAGGAGCCATGCATGATGGAAAAAGAAACACCTACAAGTTTGGAAAGTATGGTGTCAATCATATGTAGTTGCCTCTGCAAGAACAAGATGTACCAGGCAAGAAGATAGATCCAAAAACTCTATTACTAGGATAAAAGGAAAAACTAAAGTAGATTGAAGAGAGTGAGATAAATTTTGTTGTAATTTGCATGCCCAAGCTAATAATGACTTCTACTAAAATTTCTGATTTACCCATTGAAATTCAAGAAATGTTGTAGAAATATTGTGATATTAATGTTGATGATTTTCCAAATGAGTTCCCACCCATTAAAAGAATTATCCATCATATAGATTTCATTCCTGGAGCAAGTCTACCTAACAAAGTAGCTTACAGAATGATTCCTATGGAAAATGAATAGGTTAGAAAGCAGGTGCAAGAATTGTTTGACAAAGGGTTGATCAGAGAAAGCTTGAGTCCTTGTGCAATGCCAACAGTGTTGAGTCCAAAGAAAGATGGAGGTTGGAGAATTTGTACAAATGTAAGATCCACCAATAAAATTACAATCAGGTACAGATTTCCTTTACCTAGAATTGAAGATTTAATGGACTGCTTAAGTGGAGCAAAGTATTTTTCAAAACTAGATCTTAAAAGTGAGTATCATCAGATAAGGATAAGAGAAGGTGATAAGTGGAAAACCACTTTTAAGACAAATGAGGGATTGTATGAATGGAGAGTAATGCCTTTTGGGTTGTCAAATGCACCAAGTACATTTATGAGACTCATGAATGAAGTGTATAAAGATTTTATTGGTAAATTTGTAATAGTATATCTAGAGGATAGTTTACAGCAGGTCTAAGGAGGAGCACATGAGGCATCTGAATTATGTCTTACAAAGGTTGTAATAGGAGAATTTACTACTGAATTTGAAGAAGTGTTCATTCATGAAAGAAGAGCTAGTGTACTTGGGTTTTGTTATTTTTGCTGAAGGGTTGAAGATGGATCCAGAGAAGATTAAGGAAATCATGGAGTGGCCTTCACCCGAGAGTGTTTTTGAGGTAAGAAGTTGTCATGGTATTGCTAGCTCTTATGGAAAATTCATTAAGAATTTTAGTAACATTAATGCACCTACTATTTAGACTATAAAGAAGGACAAACAACCGTTTAGATGGACTGTTGAAGAAGAAAAACAAAATCAGCTATTAAAGAAGAAAATCACTGAAAAGCCTATTTTGGTTTTACTAGATTTTAGTAAGCCTTTCCAAGTGAAGTATGATGCCAGTGGAGAAGAAATTGGAGTTGTTTTAAGCTAGGAATATAGACCTATAACCTACTTTAGTGAAAAGATAAATGATTCCAAAAATAAATATTCTTCTTATGATAAGGAGTTCTACATAGTTGTACAATCATTAAAAAAATGGAGGCATTATCTAATGTCAAAAGAGCTTATCCTTTACTCAGATAACCATGCACTACAATATATTATGCAGCAACCAAAGCTTAGCCAGAAAGATGCCAAATGGGTGGAGTATCTTCAAGGTTTCCATTTTGTTTTGAAGCATATAAATGTCCAATCAAACAAAGTTGCAAATGCTTTAAGTAGGAGGAATGTATTATTTCAAGAGAGTCAAATCCAAGTGTTGGGTTTTTATTTTCTTAAAGAATTGTATGAAACTGATCGAGATTTTAAAGGGGCATTTCAAGCTTGTAAAAAGTCTATTTTGATGGATAGGAGTAAATGGTTGGATTACTTCTTACAATATGGACTATTGTTTAATAAAAATCAGTTGTTCATACCAAACTGTTCTATGAAGGAGAACTTAATCAAAGAGAAACATAGTGGAGGACTTGCAGGACATTTTGGCATAGAGAAGACTTATGAGCAGTTAAACAGATTTTATTTCTGGCTGAAAATGAAATCTGAAGTGGAGAAGTATGTGAAAACTTACGAAGTCTGTCAACATGTAAAGGGAAGGAGCCAAAACACATGTTTGCATATTCCATTACCAATTCCAGATAGGCCTTGGGATATGATAAGTATGGATTTTGTTTTGAGCTTACCAAAGAATCAAAGAGGTAATGATTCAATTTTTATTGTAGTGGACATATTTTCAAAAATGGTACACTTTATTCCATGTTATAAAACTAGTGATGCTCCTCACATTGCTAATTTGTTTTTGAGGTTGTAAGATTACATGGGTTGCCTAAGAGTATTTTCTCAGACAGGGATTCCAAATTTTTTGGAAACTTTTAGAGAACATTATGGAAGAATCTGGGAACTAAATTAAGTTTCTATTCTACCTATCATCCACAAACTGATGGACAGACTAAAGTTGTGAACAAGAGTTTGGGGAATCTTTTAAGGAGCCTTATTGCAAAACATCCAAAGCAATGGGATCAAGTGTTGGCATAAGATAAATATGCATATAATGACTCACCTAATAGGAGTACAGGACAAATTCCATTCCATATTGTTTGGAATGCATCCAAGAGGAGTATCTAATTTAAGAAACTTGGGAAAAGATAAGATGACAAGTGCAGAGGGTGAAGATTTTTCTTCAAAAATGAAAGCAATACATGAACAAGTGAAACAGTAGCTGCAGGATAGCAACATAAAGTACAAAACCAGAGCAAACATGAGAAAAGAGAGGTGAACTTTGAAGTTGGAGATTTGGTTTTAGCACACCTCATAAAGGAGAGGTTTCCAAAGACGAAGTATAACAAATTGAAGTTCAAAAAAATTGGACTGTGCAAAGTGTTGAGGAAATTTTCTGCAAATGCCTATGAGATTGAGTTACCTCTTGATGTTGGAATATCACCAACTTTTAATGTTGCAAACTTGTACAGGTATGAAGGTGAAACTACAGATGATACAGGACAAGATCAAGACACCCAAGAGATTGACTGGGTAAAATAGTTACCCACAACAAAGAATTTGCAGCCAGAAAGAATTATAGACAAGAAGGTGTTTAAGAAAACAAGGGGATGAGAATACTTCCAATATTTGGTAAAATGGAAGGACCAACCAACTACAGAAGCTACTTGGGTTATAGAATACATGGTATAGAAACTGGACAGTTCTTTAGATGAACTCATGCACAGGAGCCCATGAAGAATTTTGTCCTCAGAAGTTTGATGCAGGAGCATGAGATTTGGAGGGAAAATCTTCAAACTTATTCCAAAAATCCAAAAATAATCTACAGGCAAAGGACTGGGGTCCTTTAGCCAGCAATTGCCATTCTTTTCTAGTGTAAGATAAGGATAGAATTAAGAATAAATCATGTTGTAATAATCGCTTATGGATAAGCTGTAACAAGCTTTATGCATAATTGCTTTAAATTGCTCTATGTAAAAGGCATGCTTTTGTATGGGATAAGGACCAAGAGGGCTTACCTATTATTTATAAAAAGGAAATAATGGGACGTTCTAAGTTATTCAATCCCGTAGACATTGTCATATTGAAAACTCTCTCTATGCATCTAAATTTATGATTCTCTGTCAAACTGGAATTTGTATGCACTTATTTACTTATGAACCCTTGTTAATGGTGATTCAGCTCAGTTCTACCTATTGACATTTTCTTTAAGCTTGTTAACGTGTTTTCCTTTATATTGGCACACAAGTTTTCCATTATAAGCATTGTTGAGCTTCCAAGCGAAAACTCTGGTTAACACATGAAAGTCGTGAATTACTTAGCTGAAATAGAGGTCCGGAATTGAAGTTATATTGCACAGAGACTATACCCTCATCGGGTCTGAAACCTTTATCGCATCGCTGAGTGGGAGCGGAACAGAGCTAAACCATTGGAACACCGAATTCTGATAGTGTGACACTACCATAGCCAAAACATTATAGGGAGGCTTTAATAACATATCAGGTCCACAATTATTATTGCATCGCAAGTTCGGAGTGGAGGAGCCTGGTATTTGGAGCACTGTGTTATCACTCAGGTTGTCCCTTGGCTCCTGAAGGGATACGACCGAGGTAACCACAAAAAAATCTTTGGATTGCAGGTTCTAGCCCACCTACAATCAGAGAGGGCTCTCTCTTAATGATTTACCTTTGCTGATGATGATTTTAGGCTAGTTATTGGGTTCAGGGGTTTTGATTTTTTGTTTGGATGGAAGATGAATGTGAGGCAGATAATTCCAAGCAGAGAGGCAAAGGAAAGTATGATAAGTTTCAAACCATTGGGCATGGAGTCATGGATTAAGGCTTGCTGTTGTGTTTTCTCGGTCACAAGAGGATTATGGAGCGGGATAGCTACACATGAAACAATATCGATTTGCTGAAAAGATGGGATGAAAGTTAGAGATGAAAGGAAATCAAGAATCTTTCATTAACTAACAGGGAAAGAGGTGAATGAATGGTTATCTAAGAGAAATTAAGAATTCCTAAACTAGCATTCATATGTGAAAGAAACAGTGTAAACAAGATCATTTAAGTATGCATGTTCATAACTATTCGTCATGAAAACATGAAGAAATTGCAGAAATTGAGCCTAAGGTGTAGCCAAGCAAATCCTAAACCTTTTTTCTTTTTTTGCAATTTTGATGGTGGATTGATGATAACACATACATAAAAACTAAACAGAGTTAAAGAAACACTTATTGAACCATGTAGAAGCACAGGAATTCCATAGTCACTCCCCGACCAGTTAAACACAGCAAACAATTTCAGAATCCATGCTTCCAGCAGTCTTTGATTATAGAAAGTATCACATTTACAGTGCGAGTCTCTGCTCGAGAAAAATATCGAACTAACAAAGATCAAACAACCAACCAACCCCTACTCCATTTTTCAGGGTGGTATATATAAGAAAAATATCTAAAGTTATTTATTACAACCGACCTAACAGGTCTGCAGGAAAAATATTTCTAAACCTAACTTATGCTGGAATTAACTGTAAGTAAATCTTCTTTGGGCTGCGCCAGTGACAGCTGGATCAAAATTGAGTTATTTTGATGTCCTCTGTGGCTTGGTGTAGTGATTCTATAATAATTGTGGATTAGGTTCTGGTCCACTTATCTCCTGTGAGTTTAATGTGCAGTCATTTGTGCTAGTGAGCTTTCAATGTTCCTCAACTGCTTCTTGACTTTCAGGGCTTTGCTTTTAATGCTGGATTTGCCTCGAGCCCTGAGAAAATCTGCTCTGATACTCTTTGCCGCTACACTGATACTCTTTAACATGCTCTTTATCTTCATATCTGCTCTGATACTCTTTAACCACTGAACCTGGTCGCTCTCTGTCTTCAGATACGTTTAAATTGGAAAAATCGGGCTTTTTCTGCCATTTTCAGTGCAAAAAGGGCTGAGGAATCAAAATATTCCCTAAATATTGTCTAATATGGCCCATTTCCCATAGCGATGCGCGATCGAAAACTGCCTCTGTTTTTCATTCTGGAGCTTCGAAGCTTGACTTTCGCGCTTGTGCATTTTTCCGTTTTTTGGCTGCTGACGTCAGCATGATGTCAACTGTATCACGGATGACGTCAGCATGACGTCAGTAGTGGGGTCCTCTGGTACGGATGTGACATCAGCATGCTAACGTTAGCAGTGTGATGTGGCAGTACGGCAGGGTGATGATGTGGCGGGACATGGTGGCAGGTGACGTGGGCCAGGCGCAGGCAGGAAGGGGTGAGGTGGATCCGACATGGCGGGATGACGCAGAGCTCCTGTTACATGAGGGGAGGGTGGTTTTGGCAGGGCATCAGACCGCTTTTGATACGGAAGGGGTTTCTGTCAGGGGCGGCCCGATGCAATGGGAAGCTGCCAGCTGTCCCGGTGTAGGACAGTAAAACCGTTGGACATCGGGTACTAACGTGCCCACACAAGAGGGCGTCCGGTATGAACGAGGGCCATCGGATCTGGGGGAGGAGATCCGATGGTGGACGGGCAGAGAAAGTGCACGGGATTTAGTCAAAGAGCGCGTGTGATAAACCTTTAATATTTCACAACACGGGTGGGTTTAGACTTTAGGAAAATGGTGTAATGGGTTTTGGCGCTTGGTGATTTATTAACCAAAATTAATAAATTCCAAAATACAATGCGCGGGGAGGGTTTTTTGCATTTGGAAGGGGGGTTTTTCTTGTTTTGGAAGGAGTCCAAACACCTTGGGGGGAAATTTATGCAGAGATGGGGGCTCTTACTAAGGTCCATATGACCTAGTAATTCCCAAGGGATGTTTATGGTTATATTTCAACCAGGGGGAGGGGATATTTACATAGGGGAGCTATTAACATAGTTTTAATAGGGGGAAGGGAAAATAGATAGAGAGTTAAATAATAATGTCAGTAGTTAATATGAAAATGACAAGAAGAGCGCTAAGTTCCAGAGATCTTAGGCTTTGAAGGGGAGATAGAACTTTGTAGAGAAGTATGGACGCTCCTTGAGTAAAGCAGACCTTTACCAAGGCTAATGATATGAAAAATGATGAAGCTAAGAGGTATCAAGTAGATCTTGACCTCTTTAGGGGAAATTAGTAGATGATTTAGGAAGTAAGAAGAAGAGGAAGTTAGTCATGCCTCGCTTGAAGTCCTTCAAATGGGAACTGCCTGCTGACTGTGATCTGTATGAGTATAACACTTGAAAATGTGGAATTAATCATAAATCAACATTCTGCAACCTCAAAATTACCTCCTAGCCTACTTACCTAACATTTTTTCTTCTTTTTGGTTTGGGTGCACTTAGACTTGCAGACCCAGCTTTTCAACTTTTTCTTTTGATGTCTTCCTATCTACATCTACACTTATTTCTTCCAAGGACCCAGATTAAGCAGTTGGGCTCCTTTGGTTCTCTACCTATCTAAGAATCTGCCAAGATTAGGCTATTTGGATAGATTATTCATTCTCTATATTCTAAAA
>APFE031394663.1:36917-58697 GCA_000404065.3 Pinus taeda
GTTATACCTCTTTTGAGCCTTTTGCTTACAAGTCTTTGCTGATTATGTTCTGCATGATATTATACCTGAAAACCTGGAATTGGTCAGCAATTCAACAACCTCGGAACTACCTACCCAGCCTACTTGCCTAGCATTTTTTCTTCTTTTGCTTGGGGGTGCACTTAGACTTACAAACTCGTCATTCTTTTCTTTGATGCTTTCCTATCTACTTTCTACCCTTATTTCTTCCAGAGCCCAGATTAAGCTGTTGGGCTCCTCTGCTTCTCTACCTATCTAGGAATCTGCCAAGATTAAACTGTTTGGACAGATTTACAATCTCTACATTCTAAAACAGGAAATTTAAACCTAGGGAGACCAAGATTAAACTGCTTGGACCTCCCTTTAACTAAAAAATAGCGATACCGGGATAACTTTACACAATTTGAAGGCAATTGGATGAACTTGAAGTAGCCTTCTTCACTTGGAGACTGCTAAACAAATATGGAGCATTGCAGCAAGCAAAGTACGACATAATTGGCCTATAAAATGCCAATCATGAAAAATGAATAACCTGTTGCAGCAGGAAGCTAACAGATACAAAAGGAGATGATGATAAGATGGATGAAGAAGGAGATGACACAGAGGAACATGATGAAGATGAAGAAGAAGAGGAAGAAGAGAAGGAGGATGATGAAGAAACAAAGGAGGAAATTAAGGAGGAAACCAATAGAGATGATGAAGATCTACAAGAAGAAGACAGGAAAGACAAAGAGAAAGAAGGCAACAAAACATAGGGGACAAAACACAAGGAGGAGTCATCTAGGGTGTCTCCAGAGGCCACTGAAAGAGAGGTATCAGCTGCCCTCACTGCTCTTATCAGCCTAATCAAGAAAAAAGGAAAAAGGTAGAGGTAAACCCCGCTATATTTTAGGACAAGAAAGAGCACAAGAATAAGACAAGGGAAGCCACAAACATGAACCAAAATTACTATTGAGATTAAATATTCCACTACACAGAAAAACAAAATTTATTCCCCTAAGTCCCTTATCACTTATATGAGGAGGTCTACTGCTAGATTAACTTCCTCAAAGGGTAAGGAAATCCTCCAGGATCCACAACAAAATCTACAGGAAGCAAAACCAGTCCTACAAGATACTCTGTTGAATCTATAGGAGGCAAAAAAATTGGAAAGGAAGGTAGTGGAGAAGAAAGAAGCTAAAGAGGAGGACCCAAAGACAAAAGAACCTAGCCCCCAACCTAATCTGGACTCCTATTACTAGTTTATTGAAGGAGGCAGGGTCATACCTAAAAAAATTTCCATCCTAGTGTTCTTCAATCTTGAGAAGGAGAGGGCTAGAACTCACCGATGGATCTAGAGATCAGCATGTCAAAGGGGGTGGAAGACATTGTTCACATGGAAGAGAAACACAAATAAATGGGCAGAGAGCTAATTGGCTTGAGGGACAGAGAAGCTATAATGAGAAATTAACTAGAGACAAAAAATGCATGGCTGAGGGAACAACTGCAGGAGAAAGAGAACCAATTAGCACGTATGGCTAGCCTCTACTTGGGGGTAATCCAGTGTATGATGCTAGCTAAATCCTATGCTCTCTACCTCAAAGAACAATGGTTATAGTTTCATATTAAGACACTAGCATAGAGGGGAACCATAACATTTCAGGATTGCATATAGTTTATTGATATTTGTGATCAAAGTACATTAGAGGATAGGTCCAAAATTGCTGATTTCTATTTGCACAACATGGCCCTCATAGACATGAATGTATGGGACCCTAATGCCAAGCTAGGAGATCTACAATTAATGGCTTTGGCATCATGGATGAACCATGAGGAGTTAGGAGATATAGAAATGAAAATGATATTGGGAAGAGAGTAAAGCCAACATCTTTTGATCAGAGCTAAACAATCAAATCCCATGGCCCTCATCAGTACCCATAATTTGATTGCAAATGATCCTAAGCTGGCACCTAGATATCTTTCTGCCCAAGAGCAAGCAATTTCACATTTTGAGGACATGTTTAGGCTGCTAGGAGATGATAGTATACATCCTTTCTTGAGGAGATGGAACACACTACCATACAACTTAAAGATGAGAGAATATCAATCCCCTCAAAGGTTGAGAGAGGCACTGAACATGACACCTATGTATAAGCAATCTATGCGAAGGTTGAAGGTCAATTGGATAGGCCTAAAAATTAGTCCACCACTACTCTTAGGAATGCTAGAAGGGAGAAAAGAAGAAGCATAAAAGAAGCAGTGGGAAGAGGTAGAAAAGAAAGCAGGCTTCTATGAACAAGAAGAGGAGACCACAGTAGAGGCATGGGATGTCAGAGAGGCTACCAAAGCCATGAAGGATATAAATAATGAGTAAGTTGCTCAAAGGATGAGTAACACTTTCAGTAGGGGGTTGATGATGAGCCTCATCATTGGGTAATTATATGGGGTTTAGTTCACCTCCTAGCTTAATCAAACCAACTATTCTCATAACTTATTGCATACTTTTGATTATATATTGTTTATGAGATGAGTTAGAGTTGGATATTTTTCTTTGTGATCTAATGTGCATTTAATGTAGGATTAAAGGAGAAAAGCAAGGAATTTTGGCAAAGACCAAGGTCAAAACTCGAATGTGACAAGGGAGAGGGATTATAGGAGATAAATCCTCCTCATTTACTATCCCTCCATTGAATATTCCTCCATCATCTTGGAGTGCAGACAACCAAATCATAAGGACTAGAAGACAGCCGAACAAGTAAAAGACAAAGCACCCGATTATCTCGAGTTTGGAAGCTAAGCCTCCCTAATTTTAAGGAAGTTGTTAGAGACTTCATATGTATAAGTAGAGAGGCCTAGGACCTCAGTAAGATTCAGATTTTCATTGTAAAACTCTATTCTATTTTCAAGCTACAAGACTTGTGACAGTTCTTTTGATGTAATCTGTTGTTTTGGCAATAAGAATGAGTTTTGTGTTGAGCCAACACTGAGTTAACTCAGAGGGATGAAGCTCTTAGGTTAGGTCCCAACCATAGCAGCCAAGGCTCCTCTTTATTGTACATGTATTATTAGTGTAGATTCATAGCTTAGTTGTTATTTTGCTTATTAGATACATTTCCATTACAAGTAGTGTAGATTAGATTGGTAGTGTGATAGTTTGCTTCAATTTGTGCCTTCTTTCAAGTAGCATGTTAGCAAGGGGAAAAATGATCACCATAAGGTTATCAGTAGGTGTCTTGGCCTCACTTCCTCCCTCTGGAACCATGACTTGAGGAAGGGACCCTTCAGTAGCCCCAAAAACACAGATTTCTAGTTATTTTATAAGCTTTGGAGTTTGTTGTCTTTAATTCAGTATTTGGTTAATGTTGAAAGGTAGATCACATTGTCATATTTTTCCATATCCATTTTTGCAATAATATCTCACTCATGCTTTCATTCCCTTCAACAAATTTCTTCATACATAATATAGGCAATTGATTCATGCTTTTCTAGTTTACGAAAATGCATCTTGTTGCATAGTTTTTGGAAGACACACATGTTTTATGCAGATCAGGTGCTTTAGGAGGATACCAAGACTTCATAATGATCAACCACCTTCCACTTCATCCAGCTTAGCCATCCCTTGTTTCACCATCACCCTCACTAGTTTTTCATCATTTTTCATTGAAATTCTCCTAAACAAATTGAGTGAATCTAGCCATCCCTTATCTTGGATATTGACTCCCGAGTGCTCCTAGACCTTCTAACACTCCATTCCACCCATCACACACCTTTACTAAGCTTCCCAACACCTCCAACACCTCACAACTATCTCTCAGGTGTATCCTATAGGTTTCACATAATTTCTACAGGATCATCCTATAGGTTTCTAGTACATCCTATAGGTTTTCTTGAAATGGCCTATTTTGAGGCTGAATTGATGGGAAACCTCTAGGAAGTCATAAAAAGCCTCCTAGGACCCCTCCACATGATCCAATCACTCCAAAAACCTTCTAGCCATCCTCAAACACCTTCAATCCACTTATCACATCCACAAGAACATTTAGTTTGCATACTTGATTTTGCCTAAAATGACCAAAAAAGTGAAAAGAGAGTTAGTTTAGTTTCTTTACTTGCACATTAGTATTGTTTGATGCTTTTTACTTCTGTAGCTTAGATAATATCATTTGTTTATTGTTCATTTCTAATCTCTTCTTAGCATAACTTCCTAAATGGTTAGTTAGGGTATGGTGTGGTTTAGCATTACATGTTGGTTTTTTCTCATTACTGCAGTAGAATAACTATTTTAGAGTAGATTTATCTTTCTTCCATCAAAGAATCAAGCTTCTTCTAAATCTATAGAAGTCTGGCTTAGAACCCCAGTGGTCTCTCACCAGCTGAACAAGTGACAACAGGAAGAACCATCACTTTCACCACTGTGCATTCAACACTGTCACCTCCAAGTTTGTATGAGCCCAAGGTTGATAAGTAAAGTTGGTAGCCCAAGAGTTGCAACATCCTTGCTGCAATACTGGTGCTCATCGAATTTTTTAAAATATTCTAATAATAATTTAAAATTTTCATAATTATCTGCTAAGTTGAATGGTTAGAGAATTGAACAAAGGCAAAGTGTTATGGATTGAACTGCACAATGAAATTCATTAGTCTTTATAGAGATGGTATAATGGTGTGGATTGGGGCCATCATTTGCAAACACCCTTTTAGCCTCTACATTAAATCCAATTACCAATGGTGGTTAGTTATATCCAAATGGGAGAAAACTTGCAAACATAAGAATGCTTGCAATTGATTGCCTATAGTATTTGTATACCTAACTAGCTCATTGAATTCACCATTGAACCTACATACTAGCACATCATATTGAATAATGAACCTACATCACTACACATCAAATTAGAGGCAGTGATCTATGATGCAAGAGAATGACCTATAAAAATTAATATTGCAATTGGATGTGAGCGAAGAGCACGACTTGCAAAAGTGGCATGCAATTTCCTTTAATGAAATTTAATTGGATGACAAATAAACAATTTTTTGTTACCAATGCAAGATAATGAAACAATAACCTTAAGTAGTATCGGGTAGATCTCACATAAACATGTAAAGGTAAATGTAAATGTAAACGTAAATGTAAATATTTAACATGTAATTTTTTAACATTTAAGATTTTTAATCTAATGTTGGCCTTGTTTAGAAATCAATCTAATTTTTTTGTAAGTTTAGTTAGGACCATATCATTTTTGAGTTTTTACATGTCCGTTATTCACCCCATTTACGGGGAGGGTAGCACAAGATTCAAACCCACCCCATTTCCGGAGGGTAGCACAAGAATCAAACCCAAGAACTCCGGTTTGGTAAGACTTCATTTCCACAGCCATTGCCACTTGAGTTACCCCATGTGGACATAAATCAATCTCCTTATTATTATGTCTAAACCCAATATACATTTAAAATATAAAGAGGTTTATGAACACTAAACAAATAGGTATAGTAAATAAATAAAAATGTAAATAAAATGGAGAGGTATGGTAAATAAATAAAAATATAAATAAACTAGAGGTATGGTAATTAAATAAAACCTCTTTTTATATTAAGTCCATAAACCTCTTTTTATTTATGAAAACTCAAGAAAAAGGTTTTATTTAGGTGAAGTCTATGGGCCAAATACCATTTTAATACCGTGGGCTAAATACCATGGGCCAAATACTATATTTATAAAAGAGGTATGGTAAATTAATAAAAATATAGTTCAACTAGAGTTATGGTAAATAAATAAAACATTTTTTTTATATTTACTCCACAGTTAGCTCAAAAATTAGGTTTTATTTAGGTGAAGCCTATGGGGCAAAATACCATGGGCCAAATTATTATTAGCAATTGCACCAGTTGTTGCAAGGAAATGTTGTAAGGCAATAACATATAGCACTAATTAATGATTTCTTCACAACTTAATTAATGATTCCTTGACAACTATTGAAAGGCAGAAAAATATCAGGAAAAGGAAATGACCATGCTATAATGAAATCGTACTACTATATTGTTTCCTTGAGCATTACAAATCATGAGGCCTATGTTGAATTTAAATACCAATCATCATTTGCTACCTTCGAAATTAGAGGTCATTTTGGTATAATTCCTCCATATTTATTCTTGATCACTTCCTAAATAGAGATCGTTTTCTTGCAATTCCTCCATATTTATTCTTAATCACTTCTTCCTACTATAGTCTTTGGTACAATTCCTCCATATTTATTCTTCATCACTTACTTAATCAATACAAAGAATTTTTTGTATAGTTTGAAACATGCGTCTAAAAAGGACTATAACATTTTTGTAATTAAATTTTGAATTTCTATGTGAATTAAGATCTACCCTTGAATAAAAATGGACATATCTCCAATTTAGAAATTAAACCCAAGAATAGCATCAACTACACCTCTTCTTAAGAAAATTGCATATGTTTCTCTTTTGAATGTCGACACACCCCTTTATTGTTTCCATTATGGTTCTTGAAACTATTCAAAATATCACATTGCTCTATATAGCTAATCTTCTTAGTGTCTTCCATGTTCTTATTTTAATCCAACAATTTTTTATTAAGTAAATCTTACCATGTTCTTGTTTTAATAAAACAAGTTTTGTTGCTAAGTAGCTGGGAAGCTCTACAACGTGAATGAGTTCTGACATTTGCGACAAGTTATACATTAGGGTTCCATGGCAGGATGCACAGGGGGAGCGCCGCTTCCTCCTACAATCAAGCGATCACAGAGGAAGGTAAGGAAGAAGGAGGAAAGTATTCCAAAAAATCGTTAGAAAAGATTTCAGAAGCAAGAGGCAAGGAAACAGTGGGAAGAAACAAAATCTAGGGGCAGGAAGGAAAGCAAAAACAAACAAATAAAGACAAGGAGAAGGGAGGCAACATCAGGAAAACGCCTCCCATGAAAACTACGGGAGTATGCAAACCCAAATCAAGCATCATCCCCCAGGTCATTTTGAGTGATTTGGCAATTCAAGTGCACGGGGACCACATGAAAGAACATGTGATCATTTCCAAGTTCATGGGGTTATGGCCAACAAAGAGGGCATTACACATCTAGATTAGGAGTCATTGGAAGCCAAAGGGAGAAATACATTTACATCTGGGTTCTAAGGACTTCTTCATGGTGGTGTTCGCAAGCCTAGAGGACAAAGATAGAGTATTTGAAGGGGGGCCTTACTTCTAAGCTATGGTAGGACTCTATATGCAGCCATGGATGATGAATTTTTTTCTAAAACATGAAACATTTACATCAGTACCAATTTGGATCAGACTTTACTCACTACCCCTCGACTACTGGTAACCAAAATCCTTGAAAACCATAGGCAACAAGCTGGGGTATTTTCTGAAGATTTCAGAGGCAACTCTAAAAGGTAAATATACCTCCTTCGCCCAAATATGTGTGGAAATGGATCTATCTAGAGCTCTTATAGAAGAAATAATTTTAGAGGTATATGATGATGATAGGTGCAAACAGTGGACTATGAGCACATGCCATTTAGATGTCACAAATGTCATGAACACGGCCACCTATTCAGAGACTACCCAATAAACAATATGGAAGGAAATGGGAAAACCTCTAAAGATAGAGATCATGAGGGTTTTACCAAGGTTGGGGGCAAAGGGAAAGGGGGTAAATGATCACACAAGAAGACTAATGAAGACAGATAGACGAAACAAAATAGTTTCAAAACCCTAGAGGAAGTGGAGGAGAACTTGGAGACAGTCCAGGACATGGATAATGCACTTAAGGACGAAGACATGGAAGTTGAAATGGAAGACATCCCAGCAAATAACCAACATATAGAGGAAATGTAAAATGAAATGGAGATCAGCAAGGACCAAGAGTTGACTCCAAGTGAGGCAGGAACGGAGGACCAAGAACTAAAAGAAATTCTAGATAAGGAAAATCTAGATCTAGAACATTTTTGGAACAAGGAAAGAATAAACGAGTGGAATCATTGTCGAAAGAAGACTATGATCGAGTCCAACAACTTTAGTTATGGAGGGCACAACCAAAGGGAACTGGTCTCAAAAGAAACCATGAAAGCCAGGAGCAAAGTGGGGTCAGAATGATGGAGAACCCACAGATACAATCTCCAAAGAACCCAAGGAGGAAAAGAGGAAGAAAAAAATAGAATGAACTACTAAATGAATGTGGGAAACTACTGATTAACTCAGGTAAGATGAAAGATCTCACCAGCTATTCCTTCACCAACATTTCTTAATGAAGCTCACAACTTGGAATAGTAGAGGGTTAGGTAGTAGAAGGAAACAGAGAAATCTAAGCAATAGAATAAAAGAAGAAAAACTAGGCATGGTCTCTATTCAAGAAACCAAATGATCAATTGAAAAAATAAGATAAATTCACAATAATTTGTTAATAAAGTATGAGTATTTAGAATTTAAATCCAATAACTCTGCAAGTGGGGTTCTCACACTGTGGGATCCATAGAAATTTGGAATCCTGGATGATGAAGCATCTAGAAACTATCTTTCTTTGGTGTAGTCCTTTAGGTGACAAAGAGACTTACATGATAACAAATGTTTATGGATGTCAATAGCAAGTATATAAACTCAAGCTTCTTGCCTCCCTAGAAGGTCTCAGAGCATGGCATTCCAATATTCCTTGGATAGTTGCAGGTGATTTCAATATGATAAGATCTCTTTCAAAAAAAAAGGAGGGACCAAATAGCTAGGTAGAGGTTCTGAAGCTTTCCAGGATTTCATCATGAACATGGGACTAGCAGATATAGAGACAATAAATGGAACCTTCACTTGGAACAACAGAAGGGGAGGGACATCCCAAGTGGCGTCAAAACTTGATAGATTCATAGTTTCTGAGGATCTCCTCCTAATAGGACCAGCCATTATAGTGTCCATTCTACCCTTTGGAGGTTTGGCCCATTGGCCAGTTCAGCTAGAAGCTAACTTTATGGGCACTCCGAGAAATAGGCCTTTCAAATTTGAAAATATCTAGCTCTCGCACCCCAAGTTTACCAACAACATTGATAAATGGTGGAAGGAGGATTTGAACATTCAAGGCACTAAGATGTACATGCTTCAGCGGAGACTGAATAAATTAAATTCAAGCTCAAGAATTGGAACAAAGAAAAAATTTGGAGATATCATGAAGGCCATAATTGAAACTGAGCAAAAACTCTAGGAAGTCAATCAGATCAATATCTCAGAGCGATTCAATGAGGAGGGGAAAAAATAACTAAAACTTTGCAGGGAGAATGGGAGGATTGTTTCATACAATAAGAAACCTTATGGAGACAGAAATCCAGGATTAAATGGATTAAAGAGGGAGAAAGAAATACCAAGTTCTTCAACAAATCCACTAAATCACAAAAATTAAGGATTCTCAGGGTATTGAACTGGCCTCTCACAAGGATATGGAAGTGAACCTAGTTCAACACTTTCCTAACATTGCAAAGGAGATTATGGAGGATAGAGATAGGTACATTGCTCAGTTCACACAGTACATTCCCAAGTTGGCCACCGAAGAGGATAACCATAATCTCAACCGGTCGGTCTCGGAAGAGGAGGTCAGTGAGGTGATCAATGAAATGCAAAGTGGAAAAGCACTAGGACCAGATGGTTTCAATGTTGATTTCTTCAAAGCCTACTACAATACAATCAAATAGGATACCCTTGAGGTTGTGGAAGACTCGAGAATAAATAAAAAGGAAAATGCTATGGCTCTGGATGGATTGAGGCCCATAGCCTTATGTAATGTGGTGTATAAAATCATCTCCAAAGTGATAGCCAATAGACTCGAGCCCCTTCTACCTACCCTCATCTCAGAAGAGAAAACAGGCTATGTGGAGGGCAGACAAATTCTCAACAACATCATCCAAGCATATGAGGTGGTACACTCACTCAAAAGCAACAAGCAAGTAGGGATGATAATTCAGTTGGACCTTGCAAAAGCCTATGAAAACTCATCTGGTCTTATATAAGAGCTATTGCTAAAGCCTATGGATTTGAACAAAACTAGATAAGATGGGTTATGGCACTAGTCACCATGACCAGCTTTTCCATTCTGTTCAATGGGGCTCCTTCAAAAAATTTCACACCTTCTAGAGGGCTTAGGCAGGGGGATCCATTATCACCTTTCCTCTTTGTCCTCATGATGGAATGGCTAGGTAGGGCAATCAGGATGGAAAATGCTGAAGGTCGAATTCAGGCGATTAGGCTCACCCCAGATGGAGAGGCTAACACTCATCAACAATTTGTGGATGATACTATTTGCAAGGCATACCCACTCTTAGAGTGGCAAGGGCAATCAAAGAAATCTTGGATGACTTTGCTATGGCTGTAGGCACAGAGGTACACCAAAACAAGTCCAAAGTTTTCTTTCTTTAACAATAATATTTTCTATACAAAGAAACATTACCAGGATTCTTGGTTTTCAAAGGGAACAGTTGCCCTCCAAATATCTCGGTATTCCTCTTACTGATAACCCTCTAAGCAAGAAAATATGGGAACCTATTTTGAACAAAATTTAGGATAAAATTAGTAAATGGACTTATAGAGCTCTAAACTTAGCAGGGTGACTGGTGCTCACTCAGGCAGTATATCAGGCCATTCCAATCTTCATGTTTGCAGCCATCCCTACTCCTCAAGGTATCAAGCAATGGATAAGGAAAATTCAAAGGGAATTTCTATGGGGCAGAGGGGAAGAAAATAAAAAATGGCCTTTAGTTGTCTAGGACAGGCTCTGCAAGCCCAAAAGCCATGGTGGCTTGGGGCTACATGATCCAGAGACTCTAAGCAAAGCTTCGAGAGCTAAACTATGGTGGCGATGGATTAAGGAGCCAAATGCCACATGAGCCAAGATTTGGAAACAAAAGTACGATAAATAATGGTAGGAAAAGGATCACATCAGAATGTCAGGACAAATTAGGGGGTCACATAGTTGGAACCTTGCTTGGGAGAACAAAGGCACTATTCAACAACACTACTTCTGGGAAATCTGAGCAGGGGACCAAGCTCATTCCTAGGAGGATAGTTCACAACAAGAACCCATCTTAAACAGGAATGAATGGGCAGCTCTCAAGAGAGACAGAAACAACAAAGATCTCTTCTTGGTACAAGATTTATGGGACTAGGGGAGTAATAGTGGAAAATGGAGGAAATGGAAGGATCTATATTACAGTAACGACAGTCCTTTCAAGGACATGGTACATGCTCTCACCATGGACTTAGAGTAGAGACGGATTATGGTCTCATCCTCACCCGACCAATTAAGATGGGGGAATAATAATGAAGGAAACTTTAATCTCAAAGAGGCAAAAATGGCAATAACAAGTTTTAACTTTGTCAATATTGACATAGCCTGGAAGAAGCTTTGGCAAACCTCTCACTGGATGAAAATAAAGATATTTATCTGGTTAGTGCACCAAGGAAATATACTAACTTGGGAAAACCTCCTTAAGAAAGGCTTCATAGGATCTTCCAAATGTCACCTCTGTGGCTCACATGAGGAAACGATTGAGCACCTGCCCAACCTCTGCCCTTTTTCTGCTAGGGTATGGAACTGGGTGGTCTCAAGCTTCAGAGAAACTGACAGAGACAAACTCAGTGTATCCAACACACTGAAAAACTGGAGGAATAACTTCCCAGAGAATGAAATCATCAACAAAGCCTGGATGTTAGTTCTGGGCTTTGTCATTTGGAATGTTTGGAAAGAATGCAATAGGAGAATCTTGAAAAAAATGAAGCCAGCAAGCCAAAACACATAATCACTCAAATCATGAACCAGCTCAAAGAAATGGTCAAAAGCCTTGTAAGGGCAACTCCCACTAACCCTCCTCTGCCTCTCGAGGAGATCATTCTTCTCAATTTGGGTCTGCAATCCATAATTACTCAAGGCAATCATAAGGAAGTAAGAACAATAAACCTAGGGGCTAGAATGTGGCAGCCCCCTCCACATGGCTTCCTCAATGTAAACGTTGATGGAGCTTCTAAGGGTAATCTAGGGGAAGCGGGCTTTAGGGGTTCTATGCGAGATCAACAAGGGCATATAAAATTCATCTTCCATGGCCACTTGGAAAAGGGCACCAATAACATGGTTGAACCCCTGGCCTTGGAACAATGCCTGGAGATCATGGTGCAAGCTAATTTACAAAATGTTATAAATGAAGAATATTCAGAACTGACCATTAGAGCAGCCAAGAGGATTCAAAATGGAACTTCGCCAGATAATGTGTCGAAGCACTAGTAGCTTATGCAGATTTTTCATCGCATACACTCTCATCTACAAACTCTTAAAATGATAAGATTTGTTCATGTCAGATGGAAGGCAAACATGCTTGCGGATCGATTGGCCAACAAATGGGAGTTCAATAAGAACAGGGATTCGCGACATGCTTGGGAATAGGTACCTGTAGGTAAATTGAGAGAAGAGTGTCTTTGCCTGGCAACCAATGATTGGGATCTGTGGTTGAACAGAACTGACCAGAGGGAGCTAGGAGATAGGGATGAGAATGGTATTACATAATTTGTCTATGTCTATGGCAGCTTCCACAACTATGTTTCCTTTCTGATGAATGATGACAGTCATGAGATGGACGCACACACAGAGCAGGTTGTCTGTGTGTTTTTGGCTCAACGATTTTCTTGTTGGCTACTATAGATGGAAGGCTCAAAAAGAATGGTGGAATGGGCTAAAGGCTCCATGTTTGACCAATGAGCCGGCTATTTTCTACACGATACCATTGACTCAAAACCATAAATGTTTTATCACATGGGACTCAGATGGTATTTCATATTGTGGCAAATGTGCACGAATCCACTCAGAGGACACCACGTGGCAACACGTAGCAAAGGAAAATTGCTCTCATTGTGTGATTAATGCCTGAGCTTCTAAGCAGTGCGATATCCACACTAAGTATTGGATTGGGACAATGGTTTCGACAACTAGGATTGGTCGAGCTATTTTTCATAGAGTCACGGATTTGAGTGGGCCTTGTGGACCCATTCTATAGTTAATTTCGGGTCCGGGTGCTGGGGATAATGAGCTCCACTATGGGTCCCACTGTGGGCCCTAAGTTATCATGATACTGCGAACATAACACCCAAAAACCACAAGTGGTATATCCCATGGGGCATGGGTGGTATCAGGTTTTGGGGCAAATTCACATGACTACATTTGGGGCGTAACACGTAGCATGGAGAGGTGAGAGAAAACCACTCTCATTTCACGGTTAAACTTCGTGCCTCTTGTCTACGTGATATCCATGTTGGCCGTTGGATTGGGACTCCATTTTTTATGGATCGGATGGATCAAGGTTTCCTACTTATTGGCTTATGGGTCAAGGCTTTTTTACTTATAAACATAGTTTCGTTCTTGCTGGTTGCCTGAGGGTTCAAACCCGTTTTGTTTAGTGACCTCCTGTAATGTTGCAAGCAGGTACATTTGTGGATCACTGTAAGCTCCCTATCTTAACCAATAAGGCTGTTGTTTACTTCAGTTCATGATCCTTTCACCCCAGTTGTTTGGGGCCCTTTGTAAATTATGTAATTTGTCTAGATTAATAGAAGGTTCATCTCTTACTTATAAAAAAGAAATACAATAATTTTTCTTAAGTAAATCTAACCCATTTCATGCAGTTGAAAATATTATAGAGATCATTCAACAAAATTTAAACCATTTTATCTTGAAAATCAAGCAAGTGTGGTCTGTAAGCACCACAATGAAAATATTGTTTCCCTTATAATTCTTCAACTAGAATGAAAATATTGTTTCCCTTATGATTCTTGAAACTATTCAAAATATCACATTGCTCTATATCCCACTAATCTCCTTTGTGTCTTCCATGATCTTGTTTTAATCCAATTTTGCTTAAGTAAATCTAACCCATGTCATGCTTGAAAATAATGTAGAGATCATTCAATAAAATTTAAACCATCCACCCACTTGCTTACTTGCTTGCATGAGGGACCTGGACCCCCACTTGCTTAACTCGAATCTTTGGTTAAAGTTACTAAAACTTGGAAAACTACTTGAAGAAAATTAGTTGAAGATCTATCACTAAAGTTTCATCCCTTAACTACCAAATACCAAAAACTAAATATCATTTTACCACTACACAAATTATATTCACATGTTCAACACATTATCAACCATCCTATGCTATAATAATAATAATAATAATAATAATAATGATAATTTGTTTAATTGTAATTGTAGTAAAAACATTGATTTTAAATGTAATTCTTCTGGATGTGTGGTCAAAATGACATTTATATTTTCATCGATGTGGTGTAAACATTAGTATGTGAATGTTATATTCGGTAAAAGAAAAATGTATTTATTCATCAGTTAAATACAAACAATAATTATTTATCTAAGCATTTAATCAATGAGATACCCATCTCAAAATTTGTTAACAAACCAGAAAAGATATGGTGTCAAAAATAGTATGTGAATTGTTATATTAGGTAAAAGAAAAATGTATTGATTAGTTAAATATAAACAATAATTATTTATCTGAGCATTTAACCAATGAGGTACCCATCTCAAAATTTGTTAACGAACCAAAAAATATGTGGTGTAAAAAATAGTATGTGAATCTTATATTAGGTAAAAGAAAATGTATTCATTAGCTAAATATAAACAATAATTATTTATCTAAGCATTTAAGCAATGAGATACCCATCTCAGACTTTGTTAACAAAACAAAAAAGGTGTGGTGTAAAAATAGTATGTGAATGCTATATTCGGTAAAAGCAAAATGTTTTCAATAGCTAAATATAAACAATAGTTATTTATCTAAGCATTTAATCAATAAGATACCCATCTCAGAATATCTTAACAAACAACGATGTGGTGTAAAAAATAGTATGTGAATTTTATATTCGTTAAAAGAAAAATGTATTCATTAGTTAAATATAAACAATAGTTATTTATCTAAGCTCCTAACCAATGAGATACCCATCTCATAATTTGTTAACAAACCAAAAAAGATGTGGTGTCAAACTAGAAAAGATGTGATGTAAAAATAGTATGTGAATGTTATATTCGGTAAACGAAAATGTATTCATTAGTTAAATATAAACAATAATTATTTGTCTAAGCATTTAACCAATGAGATACCAATCTCAGAATTTGTTAACAAACCAAAAAAAGTGTGGTGTCAAACCAGAAAAAATGTCGTGTAAAAATAGTATGTGAATGTTATATTCGGTAAAAGAAAAATGTATTCATTAGTTAAATATAAACAATAATTATTTATCTAGGTGTTTAATCAATGAGATACCCATCTCAAATTTTTTTGACAAACTAGAAAATATGTGGTGTAAAAATATAAATATAAATTAAATAATATTTAAAAAATTACTTTAATAAATATATATTATCATATTAATTAATTTACATCTTAAAATTATTATTATTGTTTATTATAAATTTTAATATGATAAACCAATATAAAAGCACTTCTTGTTTCAATAAATTTGATTTCTTGATATCTTTGTTCACAGAACCCTCTTTATTCTTCGTCTGCTTCTGTTACCGCTTCATCTTCAACCTGTTTTGGTCTCGACAGATCCTCGTCACACGTTCAATACATGTGGTATCCCACTACACCGAAAGGAGATGTCCCCACAAAGTCTATTCCCTGTTCTCCCCCTAGGAAGGCATTTATGTGTTTACCCACGAATCACCTTGATTCGTTCCATTGAAGTATTCATACAAATAGTAGTAGTCACTCCTCATCTACGCATTCTCAACTGAATGTGAGGAGATCTACCATGATGAATTCTTTGGTAAGGATCGGCGGTGTGGAAGGTGAATGGGGAAAAAGAGCCTTCACAGCTCTCATTCGCCCCTCCAGCCACCACATGCAAAGGAGATGATATTTTTAGCCACACCCAAATATGCTCTGTCATATGACCATGGCCCAAGATATCTCCTAAAGCTCGCATCACGATGCTGCCACCCTTTCAATGTTCCTTTTGTCCTATTTAGCTTATTGTTTGGCTCACGAGTACAAGAGACGAGCCTTCAGTGTTGTGTTCAGCTTAAGGACTTCGTCCACACTTTTTTGTATCTCTCCAAAAGCCTATAGCTAAGCATCGTTGCTCATGCATTGTTAAAGATATCTTCGATGACCCAAGAAATATATCGCTCCAATGAATCGTTACAGTAACTAACTCCATAACTGCCCATGATGATCTGATGGTGGGAATCATTCCAATCATCTAACACATCAAATCGACAGCTGAAGGCAGTACATAATGGCACATTTAGAGGGAAATGCCTTAAAACGTAATTAATACTATTCTAAAATACATTATTAACCCTAATATTAATATTAATAAAAATAAATATGGCACATGGTACTCACCCATGGTATTGAGAACCAATGGTATTGACCCATGGTATTCACATCAATGTAGCCTATTTATAGGGGTGAATTAAACTAGCATAGATCCACCTTTAGTCTAGATCTACTAAGCACTGAGAGAGATCAAATATCCTGATATGCAAACTAGAATAGAGTGAAAAAAGATTTGATCCCTCTTAGCACTTGGTAGATCCGGAGTAAATGACAACATTTTACAAGGAAATTTTACATCAAATTTTAGCTTTGGGGGTGTTGCCCCCAATCCCCCATCATCGTCGCTGATCCCCCCACCCCCCCCCCCCCCTTCTCCCCTGAATCCCCCTAGTGGTGCACATAAACAGATGACATTGCTGCCACATTACGAAATGGGGTCCAATGCGGTATTACATCTAAATAAATAATATAATCAGGCTCCACAGCCAACAATTGTGAAGAGGGAGAAGAGAACGATCAAGAAACATCAAAAGAAGAGGATATACACCATGAACCAACCCCAGAGAAAGAAGAAATGAATCCGACCATATCTTGTAATGCACTAGTAGGACTTACCACTCCTCAAACTCTCAAGATAGAAGGACATATCAAGAAGAAAAAGGATAACCTCACTTTCGCATAGAATCAAATGAAACAATAAGAAGATCAACATCGCAGTGAAAGAAGTTTTGATATAGGTGACTAGGTATTTTTACGAATACAACCATACAAACAAATGTCCATCAAGCAAGATAAGAAGGATAATAAATTATCACCAAAGTACTATGATCGTTACAAGGTGCTACAAAAGATTGGTACTATGGCCAAAAAATTAGAGCTTCCTACATCTTCTTGAGTACCACCAGTTTTCCATGTTTCATTCTTAAAGAAGGTTATAGGTGACAAGCTCCCAGTTCAAACAATATTGTCGAAGTTTGATGAGGAAGGAAAAATCATGTTGGAACATGAGGCAGTCATAAAAACAAGAACCTTACAACTATGAAATCGATCAATTTCAGAGTATCTCATCAAGTGGAAGAACTTAGCTACTGAAGATTCCACATGGGAGGACTAGAATTTTATACAGAAGCAACCAAAACTACTCAAGCATTGATGACAACACTTTTTGAAGGAGCGGGGCATGTTAGGTCCCTATACTACTAGTAACCCTTATTGTTATTAATGCAACCCCCTTATTATAATTTTGTGCCCATGTAGTTCCCATATTATTATTATTGTGCCCCATGGAAGCCCACTATTATTATTGTTGTGCCCTTACATTATTATTGTTATGTCAGCTCTCATTATATTATGACCCCTCAAACTCCTATATATAGAAAGGAGGTCTTGTCATTTGTATCATCCAAGAATTATTCATTTGTGTAATGTAAAAGAGGTTTCCCCCTCGAAAAGGATGATTTTGAGGTCGTTGATCTATCTTCTCTTATATTTTATGAGTTGGTTTCATAAGAGATTGATTTTCAATCATGGAAAGATAACTATAATTCATCTATAAAGTCACAAAACCATGAAACATTGATGTTTACCTAACAAAATTAAACGAGAAACATGGATCATGGTTTCTTTTTTATTATTACAATCATAATAGAATAACAAAATTAAAACAATGATTTTTTTTAAATATTCTATTAATAATCTAAAATTTTCATAATTATCTGCTAAGTTGAATAGTTAGATAATTGAACAAAAGTGAGGTGTTATACATTGAAGTTGCACAATGACATTGGTTAATCTTTATGGAGATGGTATAATGGCGTGGATTCGAGCCATGATTTGCAAACACCCTTTTAGCCTCTACAATAAATCCAACTACCATAATCCACCATTTGCAAACACCCTTTTATCCTCTATATTAAATCCAACTACCAATGGAGGTTAGTTATATCCAAAAGGAATTACGTGAGAAACGAGAACTTGCAAAGATAAGAATGCTTGCAATTGATTGTCTATAGTATTTGTATACCTAACTAGCTCATTGAATTCATCGTTGAACCTACAAACTAGCACATCAAATTGAATAATGAACCTACAACACTACACATCGAATTAGAGGTAGTGATGAGTGATGCCAAAGAATAACCTATAAAAATTAATATTGCAAATGGATGTGACCCAAGAGCACGGCTTGTAAAATTGGCATGTAATTTCCTTTAATGAAGTTTAATTTTATGACAAATAAACATTTTTTTTGTTACCAATAATATAAATCTTAATCTTAATCTCTACAGTCCAGTATGGGGTAGATCTCTGATGTGGATGGTTACCAAAATTGATGTGGTAGCCTAGAATTAGACTAATGGTTCACATAAAAACCAATTAGCTATGCGTTAAACATATTTTGTACGAGTATTCCCTCCCGAGGGCCCTGCTTGTCTGACCAATCACTGTCAGTCACACTTTGACCTTTCCACTCCTGAGTGCTTCAATCTGCATCATTGATTCATTTACCCAATCCTACATATATCGTGATGTATCATGCGCCAACTAGCCTAACCAATCTCCACCGCCGATATACCGCATCCGATCCAACGGCTACTACGCAATATCATACATTGTCTAGCACAATCAATATCAAGTCGAGAGTGTGCAATAAAAGTTGTTTTCCTCTGCTACGTGTCACCATCTTAGGTTAGTTGTGTGAATTTGAGAAATTCCATTTACCATTATTTGAGCATGCGAGATACCACTTACCACTTGGGAATATTGCTCATGTGCTTAATACGAGCTTTTAATAAATATGTTTTAACAAAGGTTTAGCGCTTAAGCCTGGAATAACCCTTAATTCTAACTGACTATGACTTATTAATAAAATGCATAAACATAAAATAATACAGATGAGGGTCCAAAACACAGATTGAAGAGAAATTCTACACCGGGAATAACACCCAACACCACATTTAATCAATTATTCAATAACATAGAAATTATAGAGTCTTGGCCATTTTTCACTCACAAACCCTATCTCTCTCTCTCAATTTATTACTCACTCTTCTATTCCATCCAATCTCTATCATTACATTTTTGCCCTTTATTTTATGGATCAAATCCTATCCTAACAAAATTGACAACTCAATCTCTATTTTTATCAGCTCAACTATTAAATCCATATTCTTAAGCTCTTATATACACCTATCCTAACACTTATCTCATGTTCTAAAAATAATACAATGATTTAATTGTTACAAAAATTGAAGTAAAGACTATTAAATCCATATTCTCAAACTCTGATACACCACTATCCTAACACTTATCCCCTGTTCTAAAAATAATACAATGATTTAATTGTTACAATAATTGAAGTAAAGATGTAATGTCCCCAGAAAGCTATAAATATTTTATTTACCACAGTAAGAACAAACTGAATAATTATTGTTATTACTTGTTTGAGTTGAACAATATTTTTAGTTATTGAAAATGAGAAATGATTTGAGTATTAGCATATCTTGTAACTTCTCATGGAAATAAGTTGAAAAAGGTAATTTCCAGAAAAACCCTAACTACCTCCCCTAACTGTGAAATGCTTCCAAAGAAAAAGAAGTGGGGGGAGGAAAAATTGTGTTGAAATGTCAGGCGGTAAGGGGAAAAATTGCTAAGTCTGGTGATGACCAGATAGCATAAGCACTGTGTGCGAGCAACATGCAGGAGACATAGGTCTTGTGAGCAAGCTAAGGGGGAGATTTGGTCCCGAAAGACAAATCTCATGGATGGGAGGATGACTAGCAGCGGAAAATAGAGGTGACCTCTACCATTGGAGTTCTTTACTTTAAACCAACTTAGGTAAGAGGTCTGTTGCACAAAACTAAATTATGTGTCTTTTACTGTGAATGAAAAGATGTAGAGGAGTGCCTATGCAAAACTGATACTTGGAAATATTTATAATAGGGTTATTGTTTGTACTTTATCTATCGAAAACCAAAACAATAGAGTCGGAACCAACTGGTTACCTTAAGTATTAGTAATCTTTTATAATAGAGTTAATAATTGTCAGAGCAGGATAATTTCCTATAATCTGGAACATACTAGCTGTATAATTATGATCTGTACAGGTCATTCAATGCTAGAAAATTGATTATAGTAGAACCACTGTTTGTAATGAATTGGTAGACAATTTATCTATTGATTATGTAAAATTTTAGAGCTAAAAATTAGAAATTTGATCAAGAATGCTGAGAATGCTAGTACCCAAAAGAGGCAAAGAGTAAAACCCACAGGTTAGGTAACCCCAGATTAAACCCCAGAGAGCCAAGGAATGATGCCATAAGAGAGGTCAATATAGTAGGGGTTATAAGGGTAGATACCCTAAATCCGCCTTGGGCTAGCATACCAGGGAGTGGACTGTTAAATAAACTCTAAAAATCTATCGGATCTTCCTAAACCCTATGTAGGAGTGAAACCCCATAGTATTAACACCGATAGAATAAATCCCTAAACAAGTTAACTAAAAGTACCAAATATTAAATCGAAAAGCAGAGAACTGTAGACATCTTATTCTCGCAAATGGAAATTACCAAATCGATCTCAACTCAAAGCCATGTAATTTGAAAGAAATGAAATTAAGTGAACCGCTGACTCAGGGTTTCCATAGAAAATTATTTCCATTCCAAATAGTACTGAAATTGTGAACAAGAATATCATGGATAGATCAAGGAATAGCAAACATATACCATTCATACATCGAACTAGACTTCAATTTGTTGAGATTGCAACAAGATGATGGAGCTTAGTGAAAAGAGTCGCCTTCACTAAGTGGGCCCGCAGGCTATTTTTGGCGCAAGTCTATTTTTAGACTATGTCTATTTTTAGACATATGGATCATGTCTATGGATTGCAGGTTGCTGCTTATGGATGATTGATCAAGTTGAGAAAAATAGATGGACTTCTATTTTTAGACCACAGCGGAGTGACACCACAGCGGAGTGACTGCTCAGTCTAAATATAGAACAGTCAAATATTATTAGCTCATAATAATATTTAGACTATAAACTTTGTCTTATCTCTTGGAGCACTTCAGGATGAGCTACGGATGTGGTACATGCAGATCCCAGAAGGAAATACGTGGTTACCTATGGGATGACTAATATTTGCATGCAGGACTTCAGTTAGAAATCAAGTGAGTTGAGTTTAGTGGACTCGAGGTGCAGTTGATGGAGTTGTGTTCAGTTTAGCTTTGTTAAACTGGTTGTATTTAGTCTAACTGGCAAATAGACTAGAGATGAGTTGGGTGAATTAGTTATTAATTAATTCACAAGTTATTAACTCATAATAAAACTAATGAATACATAGTTTAACTCAGTTGCATGTCAGTGCATGTTCAGTTCAGCAGGGACAGGTGTTAGATAATCAGATTGCTATCAGTTGTGACTATAGTTGTGCATCAGATCTTGCACAATCAAGGGA
>APFE031394663.1:75018-106059 GCA_000404065.3 Pinus taeda
TACAATCGACCCAGAACAGGGAAAGAAAACCGGGTAGCTGATGCTTTAAGTTGAAAAGTGCATGGCATCTACGAAATTGCTTGTAGTGAGGAGCAGACTTCTCTCAATGAGATGATTAAAAAGGCAGAAATGTAAGATCACAATTATCAGCAAATAGGACAACAAGTTCAAAATACAACCAGTCACGAATATTAGCAAGAATATGTGATGCATGTTGTCGATATGCTGAAATACAAAAAGAGACTATATGCACCCAACCAAAGTAACATTAAAAGTTTGATTTGAAATGAATTTCATAACAGTCCCTATACAGGACACCAGGGATACCAAAATTTGATTACAGCACTCTGAAAGGAGTACTACTAGCCGGAGATGAAGAAAGAGGTAGTAGAATATTTGACACGTTGCTTGGAATGCCAACAAGCCAAAATAGAGCATGAGCACCCTGCTGGGTTATTACATCGGCTACCAATTGCGGAGTGGAAGTGGGAGATCATCTCTATGGATTTTATAATAGGATTACCCAAATCCAAGAGAAACAACAACTCCATCATGCTGATGATTGAAAAATTAAGCAAATCATCCCATTTTATACTAGTACAGCCCACTTTCAGAGTGGCACAGATTGCCAATATTGTTATGAAAAACATTTTTAGGCTACACAGGTCACCAAAAGCTATAATTTCTGACCGTGATGTAAAATTTACATCAGCCTTTTGGAGAAATCTATTTGAGGGATGGGGGACTCAATTAAATTTTAGTACCACTTATCATCCTCAGACCGACGGACAAATAGAATGGGTGAATCAGGTTGTATAAGATATGCTAAGATCATATGTGATGCAGCAACCATCCAAGTGGGAAGACTATCTGCACTTGATCGAGTTTGCGTACAACAATGGCTATCATATGTCCCTACAGATGAGCCCGTTTGAAGTGTTGTATAGATGAAAATTCTGCACACCCTCCAGTTGGGGGGGACCAGAGGACAGGTTGATGTTGGGCCCCGAAATGCTTAAAGAGATGGAAGAAATAGTCAAGAAGATACGATCCAATTAAAAGGTAGCCGAAGATAGGTAAAATAACTTCGCCGACTGAAAGAGAAATTTTAGAGAATACTAAGTACAAGATCATGTGCATGTGAGAAGTCAAGCTAAAAGCAATATGCTACAATGGCGTGGGTGCGCCAAGTTGGCACCTCGGTTTTGTGGACCATTTCAAATATGAGCGAGAGTTGAGCCGGTGGCATACCAGCTCACCCTGCCAAGTCATATTTGAGCCCACAACGTCTTCCATGTGTCTGTATTAAAAAGATACATTTATGATCCTAAGCATGTAGTCAGTTGGCATGACATACAGGTTGGAAAGTATCGTAGGTAGACCAATCAATTTTGTTGTTAAAGGAAAAACTGATTCAAGTGTTGTGTGTTTTAGGTCGAGCCAAAAGGAGAATTCTTGGTTGAGCCGCTGAATATACTCTTGATAGGAGAGAAGTAATGTTGTGGAAACGAGCCATCACCCAGGTTAAAGTGCAATGGGAGCACTTTGGGCTAGATGAGGCCACCTGGGAGGATGAAAAACTAATTAGAGAAGCTTATCTAGGGTTGTTTACTGCCGGAAAACATCGGGACGATGTCTTATTTCAAGAAGGGGAGATGCAATGTCCCCAAAAAGCTGTAAATATTTTATTTACCACAATAAGAGCAAACTGAATAATTATTATTATTACTTGTTTGAGTTGAACAATATTGTTAATTATTGAAAATGAGAAATGATTTGAGTAGTAGCAGATCTTGTAACTTCTCATGGAAGGAAGTTGAAAAAGGCAGTTGCCGAAAAAACCTTAACTACCTCCCCTAACTTTGAAATGCTTCCAAAGAAAAGGAAGTGGGGGGAGGAAAAGCCATGCTGAAATGTCAGGCGGCAAGGGGAAAAATTGCTAAGTCTAGTGATGACCAGATAGCATAAGCACTGTGTGCGAGCAACTTGTAGAAGACAGAGGTCTTGTGAGCAAGCTAGGGGGGAGATTTGGTCCAGAAAGGCAAATCTCACGAACGGGAGGATGACTAGCAGTGGAAAACAGAGGTGACCTCTACCATTGGTGTTCTTCACTTTAAACCAACTTAGGGAAGAGGTACCTTCTGGAAAATTAAATTGTTGCAAAAAACTAAATTATGTGTCTTTTACTGTGAATGAAAAGATGTAGAGGAGCGCCTAGGGTGGAGTGATACTTGGAAATATTAATTGTAGGGTTAATGTTTGTAATTTATTTACCAAAAACCAAAACAATAGAGTTGAAACCAACTGGTTACCTTAAGTATTAGTAATCTTTTCCAGTAGAGTTAATAACTGTCAGAGTAGGAGAATTTCCTGTAATCTGGAACATACTAGCTATATAATTATGAACGTTATAGGTCTTTGAATGCTGAAAAAATGATTATAGTAGAACCACTATTGTAATGAACTGGTAAACAATTTCTCTGTTGATTATGTAAAATTTTAGAAGTACTAATTAGAAATTTGATCAAGGGTGCTAAGAATGCTAGTACCCAAAAGAGGCAACGAGTAAAACCCACAGGTTAGGTAACCCCAAATTAAACCCGAGAGAGTCAAGGAATGATATAGAAGGGGTTATAAGGGTAGATACCCTAAAGCTGCCTTGGGCTAGCATACCAGGGAGTGGACTGTTAAATAAACTCTAAAGCTCGGGGAGGTCTTCCTAAACCCTATGTGGGAGTGAAACCCCATAGTATTAACACCGACATAAGAAATCCCCGAATAAGTTAACTAAAAGTACCAGATATTAAATCGAAAAGTAGAGAACTGTAGAAATCATATTCTCACAAATGGCAATTACCAAATCGATCTCAACTCAGAGCCGCGTAATTTGAAAGAAATGAAATTAAGTGAAACCCTGACTCAGGGTTTCCACAACAAATTATATCCATTCTAAACAGTATTGAAATTTTGAACAAGAATATCATGGATACATCAAGGAATAGCAAACATATATCATTCATACATCAAACCAGACTTCAATTTACATTCCATATGGAACTAGAATCATAGGACATAAGGAAAAACGTAAATGGCTTCGAACCCCAAGAATTCTACCAAATTAGATTAACAAGTCTTAATCAGAGAGATGTAATTCTTTCATAAAAAACTTAACATGAAAACTATGCCGGTGCTACCATAGTCTCAAGACCCATAGCAGATTAATAAAATCCTTCATTATATAGAGGAAATGTTCGTGCTTACATCTCAGAACAACTGTAGGTATTCGCCTCATAACTATTAACTAATAACTATGCAATGAGATCCCATTTTTACTTCAAAACGAGAAAAAGAAAGCTAGTAATACTCAGGAGAGTTGAAACTATAGCTTCAAGCAACTAAAGAGTTCCTTCTTTGTGAAACAAGCACCAAGTCGAAGATAAACATTACCCAGAAACCGTCGGGCATTGAAAAACATCCAAGGGAACCACCTTATGATCACAGTTGTAAACCTCGAACCTGTAGCCGAGTCTCCTACATATTAAAATACA
This sequence comes from Pinus taeda, assembly GCA_000404065.3. Lineage (NCBI taxonomy): Eukaryota > Viridiplantae > Streptophyta > Pinopsida > Pinales > Pinaceae > Pinus > Pinus taeda. The sequence goes on from APFE031394663.1 coordinate 78,567, forward strand.
CCGCAATTCTTGTTAGCAACATAGCTACAATGGTAGGGAATAAACAATCAGTTGTAAAAGAAAACATAACAAAGTCACATCTGTAAGCAACGTTTACTTGGGGTACACTCACCAAAGAGAAAGGCATAACCCAATTTTTGAGAATCCTCCACCCGCATTGTAGCTCTGTATCGATAGACCGAGTAGGTCTGCGAGAGGAGAAGCGAAATCGAAGCAGGCGCCAAGGAAAGAAAGAGTAAAATGAGGCACTGCTTTAGCAAACATGGATGTGTAAACCCCCAGAAGGAGCCCAGCCATAGGATCGTGAACCCAGGGCTGCCACCATCGATGAAACAAGACAACCAAGATGTGCAGCTATAGTAGGACAGCCCTGCCCATGCCATGTACCAAGACGGAGTAGGAAATTTAATGCCATAACCAAAATATCAACACCAATGTAAATGTTAACAAGTTGTAAGCCAGGTTGAATCAAGCAACATGAATGCTTGCAACATGAACGCTTAGCACTAAGACTGTCAACAAGCGATATGGTTGGGATTCCCATGGCACGGATAAAATTAATGAAGCCCAACAAACGATGGCACTAAAATTTAAAAACTGATAACCAGAATTTAATCAGAGATGATGTCATATATATATACGATTGTAGTTACACCCTAAAAATTATAATATAGCACTATAACAATTGAAACATAGGTGTATATAAATCAAAATTTTGGTTTGATTATTTTTTTTTACCATATGTATGTTGTGGAGCCATGACAAAAGATCAATTCAAGAGATCCACCCCTGTTAAGAATTGATTTTGACCACTCACGTCAATAAAATCCATCTCTTGTTAGCCACAGCATGTGAACATACCATCACATTGTTGGCTAAGTCTGGATGCTCCTGCATCAATCTCACATAAACATGTAAATGTAAATGTAAACTTAAACTTAAACTTAAACGAAAAGGTAAATGTAAATGTAAATGTAAACATTTAACATTTTTAATCTATAAACCCAATAAAAATTTAAAATATAAAGAAGTTTATCAACTTCAAAAAAATAGGTACGATAAATAAATAAAAATGTAAATGAAATTGAGATATTGTAAATAAATAAAATCTCTTTTTATACTTACTCCAAAGGTATGGTAAATAAATAAAAATATAAATAAATTAGATATATGGTAAATAAATAAAACCTATTTTTATATTTAGTCCATAAACTTCTTTATATTTAAAGGGAGTTGTCTATAATGCGACTTTTTGAAGATTCTGGTGACGGAATCTGGTGGAAGAAATTGATGTTAAATGTTGATTTTTTGCAGTTAAAATGGTTTTTTAATTGCATATTTGGATTCAGCACCCCGAAAAACCCCTGGGACGCTTTGATTGTGCAGAAACTAGTTATCAAACTTGTGATTCCAATAAATTGCTGCCGGATTTTGACCGGAAAAACCCACCGGAAAGGCTTCCAAAAAGTCGCATTATAGACAACTGTTATTTAAAGAACACTCAAAAAAGAGGTTTTATTTAGGTGAAGCCCATGGGCCAAATACCATTTAATACCTTGGGCTAAATACCATTGACCAAATACTATATTTATAAAAGAGGTACGATAAATTAATAAAAATATAGATAAACTGGAGGTATGGTAAATAAATAAAACATTTTTTTTTATATTTAGTCCATAATTCACTCAAATGAAATTTTATTTAGGTGAAGTCTATGGCCCAACTACTATGGGCGTAATTACTATTAATACAATGTAAAAAGACATTATTAAACCTAATATTAATATTAATAAAAATAAAGATGGCACATGGTATTGACCTTGGTATTGAGAACCAATAGTATCGACCCATGGTATTCATCTTGAATGTAACCTATTTAAAGAGGGGATTAAGCCAGCATAGGTCAAAGATTTAATCCATCTCTTTGTGTTCGCAGAAAATTTATCAGAATCAGTTATCAGCAAATAGATCTGAGATTTTTATTTTATTCAAAATCCATTAAATGGAAATAGAAAAGACAGTGCAGGAGTGTTGTTCATCCAAAGTGGAAACACAAAGGGCAGTGCAGGCGTGTTGCTCGTCCAAAGTGGAAACACAAAGGGAAGATGGAGAGGAGTGCCCAACGTGGTGGTATCAACTGCCTGACGATGTAAAAGAGAAAGTGTTAGCATGGTTGCCTGCTGAAAACTTATGTAGATATTGTTGCGTTTGTAAAGAGTGGAATACCCTCTTTTTGTCCACAAGGTTTATAAGTGATGACTGGGTTGAGGCACCTCCCAACAAATCATGGCTTCTGTTGTGGAATGCCATCTCTTTGGACTTTATGGTTTATTGTTTATTTAATAAAATCTGGAAAAAGTTTTCCTTTGCCTTCTTACAAGAAAAATATGACGTGGAGGCATTAGAGATCCACGGATCGGCGGCAGGCCTTTTATTGTTGTCAATTGTGTCTTCAAAACATACTGTATTCAGGCACATTGTCTGCAATCCTCTGACAGCGACGTCGTTCGAACTTCCCAGAATCAACACTAGAGCTATTTGGGGCATGACCATCGTGGCCGGGGAGGGTGAGGCTCACAATGAAGAAACATATAAAGTGATAGCGATAACGGGGAATGAACAGAGGGTGCAAATCTACGATTCAGTTCTAAAGACGTGGACTACAGCGGGACGCGTGACACATAATATGGGTGTATCGTGGGCAACATACAAGGAGAAGATAGTTGTTTCTGGGGATTTCTTGTATTGCAAGGCCGTGGAGGGCATCTCTGTTTTCAACCTCCAAACCCGGAAATATGGTATCATGCCTTTCCCGTTCGAGACTGCGGAAACTAGGGGAATGCCCAGGGAAGATGTAATTTTCAGTTGCGGCTCGCGAGTGCTTTTAGCGTCATCCGTAATGAAGGCTGACATGGGTTTCCATGGTTTTACGATAATGGAGATTGTGAAGCCCAAATTGGGTTCGGGCAACATCGCGGGTCGCAGGGTTATTGCAAGGATGCCACCATCTGTTTTCCAAGAGTTTGGGACGAAGCTCCCCAAGTATGTCTTTATTTCGAGAAGGCTCGGAAGTTTAATGTTTGATTTTGCAGGAACAGGGGACTTGGTGTGCTTCAGACACGCGTGTGCTAAAGAGGTGCTTGTTTATAATATAACTCAAAAAACATGGAAATGGCTTCCCACAGGTCCAATACCGGATGGTCGGCATTTTAGTCCAGCGATTTTTAGCTTCGAACCTAGACCTCATAGGAAGGTCGAATAAATCGACCAGTTCTCTTATTTATTGTCAAACTTTTTTTCCTATTCTCAAACACACTTTATAACTTGTTTTTAATATCTTTGTAGGTATCATATTTAAATTAAATGATTTTATTATTTTTATCATTATTTTGTCAAAGAGATTAATCATTTTTAACATTATTTTGTCAAAGAGATTAAGATTAAGTAAATTCATTATTTTAGGAAAAGTTTAATATTCTTAGTTAAAGTTGATTATTTGTTAAGAGTGTTGGATTAATATAGAAATGATTTCAGATAGAATTGATGAGTTGTATTCTGGTAGTTAGTGTTTGGGTCTTTGGTGAAGTTCTCTTAGAAGCTGTTTATGTGTGCCTATATGATGTACTCTTTGCCCAAGTAGATTTGATTTAATTCTTGAGCACTTCTCTGATTTTCTAATATGGTATCATGTGTGCCTATATAATATACTCGTTGCCTTAGTAGTTTGATCAATGAGATTTGATTTAATTTTTGCCCATCTCTCTATGGTATAAGAGACTCAGAGAAGGAGATCCAGTGAGACTCCACATATGAAAGAAATGAGATCCAGAGAGGTGTCACATCTTGTTGTTAAGTTGTTGCTTCCAAGTTTTCATGTTTTGGTTGAGAAAATTTCTTTGGAGATCTAGTGAGACTTCGCTCCCAAGTTTTTATGTTTTGGTTGAGAAAATTTCTTATCTAGTGAGACTTCATATCTGAGAAAAATTGCATCTGTGACGGTTGTGACACGTGAAGGTGTTGCTTCTAAGCTTTTATGTTTTGGTTGAGAAAAATCAGTGTTGGTTGTTTGTAGCTTTCTGTACAATCAAGCTTGGGTTGTTGTTGGCTATATGCAATGGTTGTGTGCAAGGTGGGAGGTATTCTCAAGCCTTATCAAAGGATCCCTATAACAATTGGATTCTAGGGAGGTGACTTTAGACACATTGGTGACTGTAGACACATTTGGGAACTCGTTGATGAATCAAAACTAAGAAGATGAAACGTGGAATAGTAAAGTGGAATAATAAAGTGAAGCATGCCATAAGCAATTGTTGTTTTGTGAAAAACTAGTGTTTGCAACATCTGAAGAGTTCACTTTTCACCTTGAACCAATTTACTATTTTTAAAGTCAGGTTGTGTATACAATTTTCATAAGGAAATTTTGTTTGTAAATGTGAAGGTTTTTTAATGGAGAAATAGGTCATTAAAACTTTTTTATGGTGGAAAAAACTAGACATAAGGAGTTAAATATTTTCTTTTGGGCGAAAGTTTAAAATTGAGTGTATTTGATTAAAAAAGGAAATTAAAATTTTGGAAACAAGGATTTGTAATAAAATTAGAAATAAGAAGGAATTTTGGCTTTGTTTTTTATTGGAAGCAAGATTAATTCTTGCTTTTTTAGATCCATGCATTTAGTTTTGGATCTGGTGAATCTGGGTGTATTTGGATGTAGATCTAGTGAATTATTTGGGTGTAGATCTAGTAAATTTGGGTGCATTTTGTTGAGTGGGGACATTTTCTTTTGTCATTATGTCAAATTTTCTAGTTGAAACTTATTTGAATGAGTCCACAAAGCATTCACTTTTCACCTTGAACCAATTCGCTATTTTTAAGTCATGTTGTATATAGAGTTTTTGTAAGGAAATTTTGTTTGTAAATGTGAAAATTTTTTAAGGGAGAAATAAGGGGTTAAAACTTTTTTTTATGGTGAAAAAAATTTACCAAATATAAGGAGCTAAATATTTTCCTTTGGGTGAAAGTTAAAAATTGGATGTATTTGATTAAAGAAGGAAATTAATAAAAACGAGAAATAAGAAGGAATTTTGGCTTTGTTTTTTTATTGGAAGCAAGATTAAGTCTTGTTTTTTTAGATCCCGTGCATTTGGTTTTGGATCTAGTGAATTTGGGTGTACATCTAGTGGATTTGGGTGCAATTTGTTGAATGGGGACATTTTTTTTTGTCATTATGTCATTTTATGGTTGAAATTTATTTGAATGAGTCCAGACAGCGTTCACTTTTCACCTTGAACCAATTCACTATTTTTTAAGTGGCGTTATGTATAAAGTTTTCATAAGGAAATATTTTTTTTTGTGTAAATCGGACTATTCTATTATAATACAAAAAATTACAGAGGGTACATTATCCGCCAAAATTGGCTACATGGACAGGATGACATTTTGAATCTGAAACTGAGCCTGAGAGGGAGGACTGTGAGACCGTCCTCGTTTCCCCAACTAGAACCATAACTATGCTGATGACTACAAAACTGAACCTACCACTCCCTGCTTTCATAAGGAAATATTGTTTGTAAACTTGAAGGTTTTTTAATGGAGAAATAATGGATTAACTTTTTTATGGTGAAAAAGTATTTACAGGATATAAGGAGTTAAATATTTTCTTTTGGGTGAAAGTTAAAAACTGGGTGTATTTGATTAAAGACGGAAATTAAAGTTTTGGGAATAGGGTTTGGTAAAAAAAAAGAAGAAATAAGAAGTAATTTTGGCTTTGTTTTTTTATTGGAAGGAATATTAAGTCTTGTTTTTTTAGATCCTATGCATTTGGTTTTGAATCTGATGATTTCGGATGTAGATCTAGTGAATTTGGGTGTAGATCTGGTGGATTTGGGTGTATTTCATTGATTGAGGACAATTTTTTTTTTGCCATTATGTCAAATTTTCTTGTTGAAACTTATTTGAAAGAAACCACAATGCTTGAAGGAGGAAATTATGCAAATTGGAAATTCAAGGTATTAACAATTTTAGAGTGAAATAATTTATGGCCCATTCTAGATTGGAAAAAAAGGTAAACAAAAGAAAAGGTGTTGCTACTAATGTCACTTAAGGACAACATCATTCCTCATATTAGGGATTGTAAAACATCCAAAGAAACATGGGATATTCTTACGAGCTTGTATGAAACATCTAATACTAACCGGATTTTGTTCTTGAAGACCAAGCTTTTGTCAATTAAAATGGGGGCCAATGAAAGTATAAGAAATTTCATTTCCTGTGTCAAAGAAATAAGTGATAAGTTAGGAGACATTGGTGAAAAGGTGTCCAATACTTACTTGGTAACCATCACGGTAAATGGCTTAGTGCAAGAATATCAAGTTTTTGTTTCAAGTCTTTTAGCGAGAGAGAAGCCTCCTATTTTTTATGAATTGATAGGTATTCTTCTACAAGAGGAAGAGAGGATCAAAACTTCAGTTTGGGCTCAAAAAATTCAGATTTGGCATTGGTAGACAAGGGTAAGAAGCCATACAAAAGCAAGCCATGGGACAAAAGAAAAAAAGAAGAAAGTTTCAAGCAAAGTAGAAAGGTATGGCACAATCTAAATTTCCAGTTCATGATGAGAGAAATTGTGATTGTTATTATTGTGGAAAACCTGGACATCATCCTAAAGAATGTTATAAAATGAAATATAATGAGTCTAAGCAAAGAAACAGAAGGAATAATGGTAATTTTGTGGATAAGCACACATCAATCATTGATAGATTTAAAAATCTCAAATTGTTTGCTTCTAATGCTGCATTGTCTGCTGCGACTGATGATGTGAATGCTTGGTTCATTGATTTTGGTACATCACAACGTATGTCCTATAATAAGGATTGGTTTGGTGAATATCATGAGAAAATTGATGGAACATTTGTTTATCTAGTAGATAATAGATCCCTTCAAGTTCAAGGATATGGACTAATAGGTGTCATATGTAGAAATTTTGAATAATTTAACACATATTCAATGGAGATTATCCTGATCATGTACTATTGCGGAAAACATACACAATACATAAGCTCCTCTACGTTGATCATCAATATAGCAGCATCAATAACAATAAAACATCAAGAGCATTCACACATTAACACAGTATGTATCCCGGGGAAAGCATCTCGCTAAAAACCCCAACTATCTGTATATTAATGATTGAGTCATGTAACATTACACAGTACAATGCTTATCACAAGCAATCCAGTACCAGCTCCACCTGTTACACACAATACAGCTCAGATCTGAATCAATCACTGGCTCAAATCTCTTCCGCTGCTTGCCTGCCTCCGCTGCTCAATACCTGCACAAGAACCGGTGATTATTCCAAGGCAACCACGTATTTCCTTGGCTAAATCACGTGAGCACAAGCTACAATGTGGGAAAACTCATTGGCATACTCAATCCCTTGATTTGTGCAAGATCTGGTGTCACAACTGATAGCAATCTGATTCTCTAACACCTGTCCCTGCTGAACTGAACATGCACTGACATGCAACTGAGTTAACTGATGTATTCATTAGTTGTATTATGAGTTAATAACTTGTGAATTAATTAATAACTAATTCACCCAACTCATCTCTAGTCTATTCGCCAGTTAGACTAAATACAACCAGTTTAACAAAGCTAAACTGAACACAACTCCATCAACTGCACCTCCAGTCCACTAAACTCAACTCACTTGAGTTCTAACTGAAGTCATGCATGCAAATATTCAAATAACCCATAAGAACCACGTATTTCCTTCATGCAATTGCATGTGCCACATCCGTAGCTCGAACTGAAGTGCTCCAAGAGAATAAGACAAAGTTTATAGTCCAAATATTATTGTGAGATAATAATATTTGACTTTTCTATTTTTGACAGCGAGTCTAAAAATAGACTTGATCACTCACACTGTGATCACTCACACTTTCATCAAAAATAGAAGTCCATCTATTTTTCCAACTTGATCAATCATCCATAAACAGCAACCTGCAATCCAAAGACATGATCCATATGTCTAAAAATAGACATAGTCTAAAAATAGACTTGCGCCAAAAATAGCCTGCGGGCCCACTTAGTGAAGGCGACTCCTTTCCACTAAGCTCCATCATCTTGTTGCATTCTCAACAAGCATTTCTTGTTGCACACTTTTCAACACTGTCATCATATGCTACTCTAATCCCAGCACCTCTTTGCCCTTTGATGTTCAAGCAGTTGGTGTAGTGCTTTCCTGGGCCAGTTGCTGTGAAGTTCCAGCAGATGATGTGCTTACCCCAGATTGTTGTGCCACTTTGAATGACACTTGTTCAAAATAATATAGGTCAATATTATTTTCAAGATTTTTCATAGTTTGTTCCGTTTTCTCTTCCTCGGTGAGCTGTTCAATTAGTGTGCCTTTTACCCACTCATCTCGGTTGGTAAATTGTTCTATTTCAGGGATCTTGCAATGTTCATAGGCTAACAGACTATATTTTATTTTTCTTGCGTTGATAAAGCCATTTGGGTCATAGGGTACCCACCAAAAGCTTCTTTTTAATCTGAGTTTTTCACCCAATATTTGATCAGCATCTTGCCATCCTTCTTTTTTGTTCATGACATAGGGGCTTAAATGGTCTCTCAATTTCAACTGAGCCTTTTTATTGGTGCTATGAAAGTGATTTAAATCTGAGTTGATAAACTATCCGAAATATTCCAAGGCAAACAGTCTCATTGGCACATATTTTGGCAGCTTGTAGGGGCACAGCTCAGAGCCATATATCCTGATCTCAGTGTGATTCTGGTATAAGTACCAGTCATCTATTTTGTAGCTTTTAGAGAGCTGTAATATTTTCTGCATATCATAAGACGGTCTAGGAGGAGGAGTTCTCATCAGTAGAGAAGAGATTGGATATATGAACATGTCGATAGACTCATAGTAAGAGTAAGGAGAGTTGCGGACTTCATGAAAGACTGAGGTCTAAAAAATCACAGACCTCTTTTCTCCTTTAGAATCCAATTTTCTAATGGGAAATTGGAAACTGCCTGGCTGATAATACAGGAACAGATGATAGATGTAGGATGAGTACTTGAAGACTCCCTCCCTGTCTAGATTCAAGAGCTAGTCATGGATCTTGTTGGCAATGAATTTAGCATAGTTGTATTTGACAGCAGGGGGCTGCCCTGGAGTGAATATGGACAATAAAACTAACACAGTCTCATCAACATATTCACTTGTCTTGAACCCCAAAATATAAGATATCATATCAACAAGTAATTTACCAACTTCATTGAACCATGCATAGTGAAAAGGAGGTGGCTCTGTAGGCTGACAATTTGGTTTCATAAATACTTGGGCAATTCGAGCTATCTCTGAGTTAGGGAGTTTGGGACCTTCATCAAGCAAGAATTTCATAGTAAGCGGAAACAGAAGCTGAGTTGGTTTGAAGTTTAGCATTTGATTTATGGAGTCAGGAGTTATATGAAAGAGGGTAGTTCCAGATGGAGTTTTGACTGCCCTTTGGGTTGGTTCATAGTTTTCACAGCAGAGGTGAATTATCTCGGGGAAAACATTGACAGAGGGGAGGTAGTACATGGGTAAATTTGATTCCCATATCGCATAAAAATCATTTTTTCTTAGGTAACTATTCCTAAGTTCACAAAATGCTTGGAGATGGTTTCTGTCACCAACTAAGTCCTGGATTTGAAAATCCCTATCATCTAAGGGAAGCCACTCCAATTCCTTGTGGGGTGCATTGAGAGGAGTAACATTCAGGGCCATTGGAGCAGGGGCTTCCATTTTGTAAATTCTCTTGTGATTTTTTAATTGGAATGTGGGTTTGTACAGCAATAATAAGTAAAATAGTGGATTTGGGGCTTTTCTCAGAGGATTTGCAGACTGCAACGAGTCGTATTTGACTTGGCGAGTAGAATTTGAAGTGGAAAACGAACCTTGCAGAGTTTTTGCAGTAAATAATGAACAAAAACAATTCAGGGCTTTTTCATTTAGCAAATGTAAACTTAAGCTCAGTAGGAGAAATTTGTAGAGGGAGACGGAGTTTGTAGGATTTTTTGGAAAATTTGGGCAAAACCAGTGGTAATAGTGCGCAAGTTTGAATGCAGCTCTGCGTTTCTAACTCAAATTTGGGCGTTTTTTGGCAAATTTTACAGAGAAAACTAGAAAAACAGGGTTTAGGAGTAGAACTCGTGTAAATACCTGTTTAATGGACATCCTGTGCAAAATGTGGGTGGCAGATCAAGCTGAAGGGCCGAGCTGTGGAGTTAATTTCTTTGGGTGGCGGACTGTATAGTGGAAATGTCGCTTTGAACGTGAAAGAGAACGCAACAGTTGAGTAGAAGAAACAAAGGCAAATGAACAAAAATGACATTTTACACCTTTTTAACAAAAAATTTGATTTTGGCAGGTTTTTGGCGCGCTTTGGTCGGGTGACGTCAGCATGACGTGAATTCTTGTCGCATATTGGGTTGACGTGGCGGTGACATGACGATAGAGGGGTGGCGATGTATGCAGGCGACATGGTGGTGACATGGCGCTAACGTGGGTGCGACGTTAGCTAATGACACAAGGGTGACGTCAGCAGGGAGGCAGCGGGGCGTAAGCAGTATTCCCCGCACCGCCTTTGGGCCAGGGTGGTATTGGAGGGGGGGCTCCGATCACGCCGGGAAGTTGACACCTGTCTTCTGTATGGCGGAAATACCGCCCATCCCCCGGATGTTATCGTTCGGTGATCGGAGGGGTTCCGATATTGCCGAGAGCCATTGGATTTGCGCATGATGATCAAACGGTGGGCAGCGAATGAAGCTAGTGGGCAGCTATGGCACGGGTCCCACCACACAAATCAACGTTTGTATATGCTTTGCTGGGTATAAAAATTTGGTTATTGGGGTTATTATATGGTTTATGTTGGCGGCTTTGGTTATTTGTTTTAACCAAACGTTTAAACAAATCCCGATGGAGTGCGTGGAGGGTTGTTATTGGCCCCGGATGGACCAATAACTCTCGAAAAAATTAAAATATGGCCATAACTTTAGCCGAGGGTGGGGATATTAAAGAATTTCTGGGTTTTTATGTATTTACATAATATGGGAAAGGGGTTCTTTTAGGGATTTAATATAATAGGATTAGTATGTTAATATGTGTTTAGAAGGGAAGTGCTAAGTTGTAGAGTTAGGAACTTAGGCTTAGGGAAATGAGAGGGTTTTTAGTAGCAGAGTTGAATAGTTTAGGCTTAGGAGAAAATCAATATTTTACACAAGAAATGTGGCTTCTATTCCTAAGCAAAAACAGAGTTTTCACTTAGTCTTTTTTCATGAAATGAAGTAAACTAGGAGTACTGAGAAGATCTCAGTGTCCTTGGAGGGAGGTTAGTGAGTGGTTGATGGGAGAAGAAAGAGGGGGAGTTAGACATGCAACATCTAATCTATCACCACACTTTTCCATGATATTTATGATATTCATAAGAGATGAATTATCTTTGAGAAGGAGGATCACTCATGCAACTGCTTCTGCAAAATCAAAACTACTTACCCGTCCTATTATACCTAACATTTTTCTTCATTTTCATTGGGTGCATTTGAACTAGAAAAACCTGATTCTATTCTTTTCTTTTAGCTACCATCCTATCCAAATCTACCCTTATCTCTTCCAAGGGCCCAGATTAAACAGTTGGGCTCCTTTGCTTCTCTACCTATCTACTCATCTACCAAGCTTGAACTGTTTGGACAGACCTTTATTCTCTATTCTAAGACAAGTAAATTGAAATATGAACAGGGCCAAGATTAAGCTATTTGGCCATTCATGAACCATGATAAGAGTCAAGCAACTGTACATAGTGAAATTATTCAAAATATGGAACCTTTGCAGCATGGAAAGGATGAACATATTTGGCACTTCTCTAGTCACATGAAAAATAAAACCTATTGGCATAGGAACCTAACAAGGTTAACCAAAAGATTAATCATTAATCATTCTTTAGGTTAATCATAACTTATTTTCTAATAAATCTTAATTGTTAATTAATTTTCTAGCATAATAAGCTACAGGATAATATCATATTCATGCAAGGTGTGTGTATGTAGCTATCATATGCATACCTCGTAGATATACTAATAATACTTATCATAATCAAGCATGGAGAATAATTATTCAAATAGTAGGTTATTATCGTAATATAAGAGAATAGGATCAGGTAGGGGAATTATATACACCCTCCTTCAAAGAACCTCTTCCCGAAGTCAGAGTCAAGAGGATACAAACAATCATGAAACAATATGAGAATTAAGCATGGAAAAATAGGGATAAAGATGTAGTAGTCAAATTAAGTAAGTCAAATAATGATGCCACTTACCATTAAGAGTCCCCAATTAACCTACAACCTCCTATCCTTCCTAACCTAATTCTGCTCACATCATATCCATCCTTTGTTACTATATCATAGCATCGGCTATGCTGATCTAACCACCAATATAACTAAGATGGAAGAAGCGTCGACTATATCGATGTGTCCATCACTAACCTCCCATGATTTTAGGCATGGAGGTTACAAGGTGGGAAATACCTCCACCTCTCCTCAAAGAACTAGAGTCAACACCCTAATATGGACCACAATATGACATTGGTTTGATTCTTGTCATCGAATAATTGAATTGCACAATCATTCCACTTGCAATTTACACCTTGCCCCATGTCATAATAGTTCATATTAAGTAGATGCAAAATATAATAGAACAATGTACATCATACCGTTCCCCATTGGATGTCTTGACATCCCCCAGTCACTAGCATGGATCTTGGCTATCACAAAGTCCCTTCCAATATGTAAGTTAGTTCTCATCCAAGCATATATATAACAACAAAATATGTACAGACAAGTGATCATAATCCTCGTTTTATTGGTTCTGGTATCCACATACCCAGAAAACAATTCAAATAATATCATCATGTTGGAAGTAAATCATACATCAGATAAAGCATAACTCCAATAAGCCATAAGCTAGATAAATCATAGCCAAATAAGCCATGCATTAGATAAATCATACATTAAATACTTTAATCAACAAAATAGAATCCATCAAGTGTTTTATATAAGTTCATTTTTGCAACTGAAATGAATCAATACTACATAATGTTTATAAATAAAAACATGAAATACAAATAGGACCTCACCATAGGTAGCTATCTATGTCAAAATGGGCATCACAAATGGTCAAAAATTAAAGCCACATCCGAGACTTACAATTCCCTCCAATAAAGTTTCTGAGATACATAAAAATTATAAGGTTGTGTTGATGGTGTTGGACCCGCCAACATTCAGTGGATCACCCTGGTATGAAGTCCCAACTAGACCTCACATCGTTTGGTGTGGGAATCCCATTCGATATGATGGCCCAACTGCCATTATCTTAAAGATTTTCCTCAACTCTTTCTTGTCAGCACAGGACAGTGGTCTGCTTTGTCTTCAAGAAGTGAGGTTCATGTGCCTGGTGATTTCTAGTGTCACTTGTGCCAATGGTTCTTTCACTATAAAGGGAGAGGGTGGGAGTTTGTTCCGAGTTAGTTAGGAGGAAGCCCCACCTCTATCAGGAACACACAACACAATAGGATGTGCATAGCTTCTGAGAGAAAATACACAGAGATGTGGCAGTCACACCACACAAGGGAAGATAACACACACAACACTCAACGGATGAGTCTGCACGAGTGCAATGGCTGTTATAACAAGTTTTACGTGAAAGGTATGTTTGATATCCAAGGAGGTAACCAACACGGGCAAGACAACGTTAACAACATACACAACACATTTTCATTAACATATATGTGTTACAACAAGTGAATGAGTTCAAGTGTTAAACGCAAGTTAAAGAAACATGCATTACAAGTGTTCAAGATTAATCTTACATCAATTACAATACATGTGTGAAAACGTGTTGGCCTGTTAGTAGGCTTCTGAATTAAGCAAAAGTTCCAAGACACATCGTTACACCATACATCACTAACCCTGCAGGAAGGGCGTTAGATCCACTACTTACTCCTCAAAGAAAAGATTACAAACTCTCAAGGCTATGTGGGCGGAGCTCAGGTTAGAAAAAGTCCTTTACATGTACAAATGAGGGGGTATTTATAGCCAAGGGTGAAACTAGCCCTGTGGATGTTCGACTACCCTCATGACTATTTGACTTCCATGACTTTTCAACTTTACATGACTTTTCATACAACAAGTTGGTCTCTTGGACTTTCACGTTATATTACATTGATGGGCAGTATGGCCCATAGTAGAAATGTGGACGACATGACTCATGACAAGACTTGACATGACAGTGTTGGTAAATTTGTGTTGTTTCTAGTGTGCATGTCAAGATGCAGTGCCGTTGGGTGACGGATGTCCTCATGGTGTGTCACAACTTCACCTCCACATGGCAAAGTGTGCAGAGTCTTCGATGGTCATTGGTTCGCTTGATGTTGCATTCACACATTGCTCCTTGCTTGTATGTTGGTAATCTTGACAAGTTCATCCATTCATGAAAGGTGCATGTTTGTCCTTCTGTACATCCATGAACACATCTTTGCATGATCATCCATTTGTGAGCTCAGGTCTTTGCATGCATCGTTTGTTTGTCCATTGGTGAACATTCCCTTCTACATGTGCTTCCTTTGTTCATCCCATCCATGGTCATGCCATGTTTTTTTGTGTACCAGTATCTCCAGTCACTCATGATGAGATGACATCAAATCCATAAAACTCCTAGTTTACCATGATGCATGATCATTTCAGATGTAGGTGACCAGGAGATGAGACAAGGTTGTGAGGTGGGATGGAGGCTTCAAGCACTGTTGATGAAAACTGTGCAATATTCACTAGGTGATGGATATGGGAAATCAATATCGACAGTGACTGTCCACGGGGTCTGGCTCAAATGGAGGAAAAAACTGCGCAGTTTTTTAGACGAACAGTTTGGGCTATGGAAGGCTGAGCAGGAAAAATCTGTGCAATTTTTGGAAGGAGCGGGCAGTGGGGGCCTGGCAGCAAAAACTGTGCAATTCCTGGAGGGAACTGGTAGCTGGCTGCTGGGTCACTAGCAACAAAAATTTAAAATTCCTGAGGGGAACTGATAGTCAGCTATCGATATTTGGGTAGCAAAAACAACTCAGTTCCTAGAGGGAACTAGCAGTCAGTTGCTGGAGCTTGGCAAAAAAAACTACGCAGTTCACAAGGGGAATTAACAGTTGGCTGCCAAGAGATGATGGTCGGAAAAATTGTACTGATGTTGGGAGGCTGGCCTGCTGATCACCTCTGCACAATTTCTAAGCTGAGCATACTGTTGGGCAACAGAGGGCTTGCTCATGAAAACTGCGCAGTTTTCCGGGTGAGCAGCCAGTCGACTAACTGGAAAAAATGCACAATTTCTGAGGGAGACAGGGATGGGCACTTGGTGTCTGTACGGCTTGTATTCAAAGTTTTCTCAGTGAGTGGATTAGGCAAGGTTTACAGCCTCTATAGAATTTTTGAGGGGAGTTAGTCCCAGGGTGACTACCGGGCAAACTCTTCAGTTAACCAACATGAAGGTTGATTGATCTGCTTGTAGGCAACACAACTTGAAATGACTTGCTTGGTACTTCTGCATTGTTTTGGGTGACATTCGATCGAGTCAATGGAAGGGTGATGGTCCAGCTATCAGAGGGGAATCCGATCGTCAAAACTTCAACAAAGTGACTAAGTGTGTGAACGAGTGAAAAATGCATATGTGATCTTGCAAACACACACCTACATGACTACACGACGAGATGACTCAAACCATCAGACACACACGCTAAACATGATTGACCGATGGTGTGAGAGACAAGCACGACACTTGTGATTGATCAACAAAGTGACTAAGTGTGTGAACGAGTGAAAAATGCATATGTGATCTTGCAAACACACACCTACATGACTACACGACGAGATGACTCAAACCATCAGACACACACGCTAAACATGATTGACCGATGGTGTGAGAGACAAGCACGACACTTGTGATTGATCATTATTTGACCATGATGATGCTTGTGTGATAGTGTATGTGACTCCATGTGTGAGTATGATTGATGTTTTCATAGTGAACTCAACATGTACACACAAAGCGAAGACCTTGAGTATGACCAGAACTCAATTGCAAGCATGATAGTGATATCAACATGAAAAAGCTTGGGTGGAATGATCAAGCAAGGTGGATACGAAAACTCACACGAGCTCACAGATTGAACCCGATTTTGTGTAGTCATCAAGTCAAAACTCTCAAAGAAGGCTCTGAAATTGGATGCAGGCCAAAGTTTTGGAGGGTGGTTGCAACCGCTACAACACTTGGTGACACACCGGTATAACTCCAGCTTCTCTGTTTTGGTTCATTGATAACACAAGTCCTTGGTCTTTCAGGGAGTATTGAATCACTGTGTAGGTTACTTCAGCTTTGTCACTTACCCCATGGACATACATGGTTCACCTTTTGCCAACTTAGTTAAACACAATAAAAAATTCGGCTTGATCATAGTGTTTCTAAATCGGGAAGGGTAGTTTAGGTCGCAAGTTGAATATTTTCAAAGTATAAGTTTTCATCTTTGGTGTTGCTCCACTGCCAATAGGCCTAGACAGTACCCCAGCAGAGTCACGCAGGAACACAACATTTCTCCACTACCAGCGAGCCTGGTCAGTACCGCAGTGGAGTTGCATGCTTTGCCTCTCTACGTAGTAAGCCTTTCTCTTCTTTTTCCTTTGTATTTATTTAAGGGGACTGTGCATAGGCACTTATTTATTTTTCGGGTGGAAGAGGGATCCTGAATTATTGAGAGAAAAATAGGTTGTTCCTTCAGAGAAGCATTTAAGACCTCTAACGTAGGTTTTCTTGTTTAGATTTCCCCTTCTCCGTTTCTCCTAGTTGGATGAGCTTGAACACACAGAGCAGAAAGCTGATTGCAGGCATGAGGTTTCCTAGTGTGGAAACAGGTTCATGGTTGGACGAAAAATTCCCTTGCAGATGGCTCATATTTTCCATCAAGACTTCATCATCTGAAGGATATAACCAAGCACAGAGAAGATAGACACAAGACTGGGCAAGTGCTCTAGTATCTCAGCCACATGCTCATTCAAAATCGAGAATGTAGTAGTTAGCAGCACTTATTTTCGGAAACAAAAATAGTAAGGTATCAAGCAAACAAAACAAATGTAAACAAAAATTGTAAGCAGAACAAACCAAATAAAAACAAAGATAGTAAGCAAAGAAAACAAAATAAAAACAACAAGCAGCAAGCAGACTATGTACATGGCACAGGACGCGGCCTGTCCTACTAGAAGTAATGCTTGAGATCTTGGTCATTGGAAGGAAGGTTTTCAATCCTCCCGTAAAGTGATTGTAGATAGTACATGTGTAGTTGAAGCTTCTCATGGACTGTGTATGGACCAATCCAAAGGGACTGGAATTTAGTATGTTTGCCTTTGTCTTCATGGGACTTATCCCATTTGACAACCAAGTCACCAACACCGAAGTTAGCTTTCCCTACAAAATTCTTATCAAACCATCTCTTGATACGGTTCTGGTGGAGTGTGATTTTTTCTTTTTCTTTCATCCTTTCTTCCTGAAGCTTATAAAGAGAATCCATCCTACGTTGGAGTAGCTGGAAAGGTTGGCCTTATGATTCTTGGGAAAGTTTAAGTGCAGGCAAGTAGATATTGGGTGGAAGGATGGCCTCTTTACCATAGACCAAGAAGTACAGTGAGCTATTCAGAGAGGGTTTGGGTGTTACACGGTCAGCCCATAATGCATTCGTCAGGGCGGTATGCATGTTGCACCGCTCATAGAAAACAATTTTTTTGATTATGCGGATGAGGTTTTTATTAATGGATTCTGCGAGATCATTTCCTTACGGTAATAGTTAGATGAATGTTTCAACATAATACCATTCTGTAATGAAAAATCATAAAGTTTCAAAGACGAAAAGTACGTTGCATTATCTAAAACAAATGATACTGGAACACTAAAGCATGAGATGATATTCTATTGGAGGAAATTGATGACCTCCTGGTTGTTCACTTATTTGAGCGGAACTGCTTTTGTCCACTGTGTGAAGTAATCATCTGCTATTAGAATGCAGTGGTGTTTATTTGATGAATTTGGAAAGATTTCCCCAATGATGTCCAAGCCCCACTGCTGGAATGGTTCAGTCACTACAACAGGGTGTAGTGGGGCTGATGATCTTCGTGTCTTGCTGGCACATCGCTGACAGACCGGGCACTTGTAGGCATAAGCATGTGAATCCTTGAATAACATGGGCCAGTAGAAACTGGCTTGCATAACTTTGTGCATAGTGGTGTTTTCCATAAAGTGACCCCTGGCGGGTCCTTCATGCAGATCTTTTAGTACCTTCTCCGGTTCATGTGCCTCTAGGCACCTGAGCAAAACTTCGTTACTATGCTTCCTGTAAGGCACTTCATGCACTAACTGATATGATAAGGATTTGGGGTGAAATTCCCTCTTCTATCTAATGGAAAAGTGAGAGGGTATGGTGTTGTGCTCAAGGTATTGCCACATATCTGCGTACCAAGAGGTTTCATCTTCAATGGGTGTTGCTCGCCTTATATCATACATCTCAATTTCTTTCTCCCAGACAGCGAGCTCTCCTTCACTCTCCAGTGTGTGTACTGCTTTAGCTGCAAGCCTGCAGAGCCCATGTCCTTCGATTGTGTGAACTGGATTGATTTCAAGATCATACTCTTGTAAGCCTATCATCTAGTTCACACGTCGTTCACCCAGTTCTTGTTGTACAAGCAATGTGCACATTACTAGGTGAGGGATGAAGATATGCAGTGGTTCTTCAGAAAGTAGGGCATGAAGTGTTTCACCACCTTCTAAACTACATATGCTTACTTGTCAATGATGGGTAGTTGAGTTATGATACCTGCATACTTGCACTCATCTCTGAATTTTGAGTGAGTACTGCAGTGAGCGAATTATCGGAGGTGAAGGTGTATAGTAGGAAATCCTTCTTGAAGTCTGGGTTTTAGAGTGCAGGCATTTCTGTAATAGCTGGCTCGATCCAGGTGAATGCATACTTTTCCCTCTTATCCCAGCTATAGATTGCATCTTTCTTGATCATGTCCTACATGAACTTGACTATCTGCACATAATCTGAGATGAAATTCCGGAGGAAGTTTATCTTTCCCAAGAAGGACTACATAGCTTTCTTGTTAGCTGGGTGAGGGATCTGTGTAATAGTTTGAACCCAGTCCGGATCCACCTTGATCCCTCTTTTGGTAACAATGTGTTCAAGAAATTTCCCCTCAGACATTGCAAATACGCTCTTTTTTGGATTCAAGGAAATCTCGTATCTCTGGCATCACTCAAAGATTTTCTTCAGGTGGTGTATGTGGTCCTCACGTCTTCTTGAGAACACAGTCACGTCATCAAGGTATACCACTATGCTCTATCCGATGAGTCCATGAAAATTTATGTCCATGATGCGCTAAAATGTTGCACCTGCATTTACAAGCCTAAATGACATTCATCTGTAAGTGAGCGTACCCCACTTGGTATGAAAGGTAGTCTTAAGTCTATCACGTTATGCTACCAAAACCTGATTGTATCCTGAAAAACTATAGAGAAGGGAAAACATCTGTGCCCCAGATACTGTTTGTAGAATGTGGTCCATAGATGACACGAGGTAGTTGTCTTTGTCCGAGGCACGATTCACATTCCATAAATCAACACAAAAGAAAATTTCCCTGGACTTCTTCCGTATAGGAACAAGGTTTGAAACCCACGTGGAATGAAAAACTTTTTATATGATCCGTGCATCCAAGAGCTTGGTAAGATCTTTCTATATGAGGGGTTCAAGTGATGGATGTACTTTTCTTAGCTTTTGCTTATATGGCTTGATCCCTTCTTTGATCGGAATAATGTGTTGGGTGATCCACGCATCATAGGTTTTCAAATCATCATACGTCCATGTGAACACATCTCGGTACTGTTTGAACAAGCGGAGTGTAACATGTACCAAGATTGACGAACTTTGGATCTTGTCCTATTCCCAAGTTGATCAGTTCGTGCATTATGGTTAAGCTGTGGGTCTTGCCGTTCCTTGGCCCATGTAAGCATTCTTGCAAGTCGTAAATATTTTCCAATGTTGCCACACCTTTTGTGATAAGGTGGCCTTTCCTGTTACCAGCTTCCACTTGGAGAGAGCTCTCGCGCTCGTCATCATCTATCACTGCATCTTTGAAGATGTTAGTGTTGTCCATGAAATGCAGTATATTTTGATAATCGTTAAGCACACGTAAATTAGTTATGTTATCTGGGATAGATGGTTTGTACAAAATTTCAATAGTAATTCTATCCCTAATCGGTGACATTCTTGAAGCTGTGTTGGCCATAGCATTAGCAACTGCATTACACATACGTGGTACAACAATGATGTTAAATGCTTGGAAGTTAGAGATTAGCCACCATACCTCTTGTTGGTAACCTTTGGGATGCGGTGACAAACAGTGAATGGTGTTACGTACTTGTTGTACTACTATCTCTGAATCACCTACCACTTTGAGCATTACCATGTTGAGTCTGATGGCTTTCTGCAAACCTAACATAAGTGCTACATCCTCATAAACATTGTCCATGTACTCGAATTCCAAGCAACTTGAAACCATATGCTTTCTATTATATGGGTTGATCAAGACACACCTGGCTTTTGAGCCATCCTATGTCTTTGATCCGTCAAAGTACATGGTCCACAACTTGTCTGTACACGGACCGTTTGACGTGCTAGTATTGTTGCTACTGCTACTACTACTATTGGTGCAATGCACTATACATGTTTCATTACCATTAGTTGGGCAAGGAAGGAGTCTCAACTGTGTGTCTAGTGGGGTTGGAGCTAATCGTGCAGGATAACACCCCAACATTGTTTCCAGGAGTCAGTTGCCAAACATGAGTTCTGCGAAGGCCAAGAGTACATTATCTCTATTAAGGGGAGTGACATTCTGCTTCATATGCCTCTCGGATAACACCTGGATTTGGTTGCATTTTCCCTTGTACAAAAGCCACATGTGCGATCAATCTGTAGAAAAATATCCGTTCATCTTGCTGGACCAGTCTCTACTAAGTAGTAGACCATATGCTTCTGGTATGTCCACAACGACAATGTTGATGCATTGGTGGACTCAACCGTCATGATATAGTCGGATGATCACATCTCGAATTTCACCAATGGCTAGTACTAAAGTCTGATCAATTTGGATGATTCGCACAGATTCTCACTCCATTGTGCATTGATATTTTTAGCAATGGACAACGGCATGACGTTGGATGCCATGCCAGAATCAACTAAGCAGTTGTGAACCTCACAGTTGAAAACTTCAAATTAAAGTAGGAATGGAGGGAAACCTGAGTTCGCTTCTTCCATCCAGAGTGTGTTGAGCATAGTGGAAAGTGATTCGGGAGGTGTGCTTTCTCCCTTACTAGTAAAGGTCGCGTTGTGTGTTGCTATTTGTTCCAGTGCATGCAGCAGGATGTCTCGCTGACTTTGGATCTTTGCTAACTCGAACAAACTAATGTTTTCATGAGTTTTATTCATATCATCTACAATGTTGTAGTACAGTGGTGGAAGACTCACCAAGGTGTCCGGGGTAGTAGTGATGTTCGTGTTGTCGGGCGGAGTGTTCTACAATTTTCTTCTCATGGACGTACTCTTGTCTGTCGCTGTCTTCCCAGACTTTTTTTGTGTTTTCTTCTTTGGGATGACCAGTGGATCAACCTTCCTCAACAGCAGTCTCATCTTTTCTTGTGCTTCCCCAAGTGTAAGGGGATCCCCTTACTCCTAATATTGTAGCAGCCTGATATAGCAGTTACAACCACCCTCCAAAATTTTTCCTTAGCCTGTTTTGGAGCCTCCCTACCAACCTTACACAATACTTTGCCTTGCTTCGTCAAGTACTCAAGCTTTAGTTTTATCCTTGCACAAAGGCAACCTCTCGATCACAATTGATCCATTCCACTCACAGGCTGCTCACTGGGACTTGGTCTAGCTATAGGCTAAGCAGCTTCCCCTTGAAAATTGTACATTTCTAGAGGGAAACCAACCTTCCCTCCAGGAATTGCACAATCCTGTCTGATAGCCTCCTCGGCTCCAGGATTGCTCAATCCTACCAACCAACCCTCCCAGTAGAATTTCCGCAAACTTTCCCCGTAATAGGTTGTTCAACCCAGGATTTGCGCAAATCTGGGAAGCAATCAGCTGCTCTTTCTAGAAATTGCACAAATCTCCTAGGTAGCCAGCCCAGATCCCAACAATAAATGCACATTTTTCTCCAACAGTCAAGAAGTCTCTTGCATTTGCAGATGCGTTGACTGGTTCCATCTAGGACTTAGCAAAACAGAATTGCATGCATGGGCTACTTCTCCCAAGGCAACATGAAAAGGCATCCCTTGTTTCAGAGATTTATGTTTAGCAGTTGAAGGTTACATGCAAGGAGAAATTACAAAACCTTCCACCAAGTGTCGCTTCCCCTAGATTCATGGCATGTGTGTCACAACCTCGATGTTATAAAAAATCATCAACAAGACATTGCAGAGTTCATTCCTCACATCAACCTTGTAGCTCTGATATACCACATCACATCTAGGAGAAGTCGGCACATTCAGCTTAGTTGTTTTTGGGTAAGCCCGTTTCCCATGCCTTGTGCTACATTTCTGTCACTTTTTGTGTTTTCCCTTGTGGGAGTACTTTTTTCTTGATTTATTTGAACGCTTGTTGTTTTTTACATGTATACTAGCTTGTCCTAGCTCTGTTTCAATTTTCGTTGCTATCTCGCTCTTTCCACATGCATGAAATTGTTTTGCATGGACGTTCGCCCAATCGACGAACTACCTCACCCACATGCATGTTGATCTGTTTGCTGAATATTTCATTCTTGTTTTGCATACACTGTTAACCACTTCTACTATCACTTAGTGTCGCCATGCATTCACTGACTTACTTGCACAGAATTGAAGATCAGCATAGACACTATGCATCAGTGTGTTTCTGGTTCAACCATACCCATGAAGACCATGCACATGTTAGCAAGCACGTTGGATGAAGGGGTCAAGCCAATACACCGATTGCAACGAAGGCAAGAGTTTGCTTCAGCAAGATGTCACCATGAGGTGCATGCACACCATCACAGACGACCAAGCTTGGCATCAACTCACCACCTTCACCATCATAAGCATGTCAAAGAGTTGGTCTCACCACAATGGACTGAGTGTCGGTGAAGTCTTGCAAGGCTTTCTCAAGCCATGTTGTCTCACATGAGTACATGTGCATTGTAATTTTGAGTCATCTCAAGTGTAAGTCAAGTGTTAACAGATTGATGTAACAGTCAGAGTAGGTGAAGAGTCATGAGGGTAGTTGAACTATCACAAAGGGGAATGTCAAGGGTCACCCCACCCTTTGCTATAAGTAGTCCCTCATAACTCATTGTAAAGGATTTTAGTCAATCAAGCTTCTACTAAGACTATATTGATGAAGGCTTTGACAGTATTGTAACGCGCCTTGGCTTCTCCACTACATAGAGCTAATACATCTCCTTGGAGGAGTAGGCGGATGTGGTTGTAACATTCCACTGTTGGGGCTAGCAGGTTTACATGGATGAATTGTATGATTGTGACTTACACTTCTTTATATAATAAGAGCCAACACATTTTCATGCATATGTTGTTATTGTAGTTGGACTGCTTTGGTTGCTTTAATGATATGTGTTGTTTAACTTACATACTTGTGTATGAACTTATTTATATGCAATTATATGAATCTTCTTGTTAATGTGTTTCATATGTTGTTAATGTTGTCACCGTCCGTGTTGACTGCTCTGTCGGACATCAGATAGAACTTTCACTTGAACCTTGCTATAACAACCATCACACTCATCTCGGACTGATCCATGAGTGTTGTACGTGTTATCTTACCTTGTATGACATGATTGCTTCATCCGAGTGGAATGCTCCACTAGAAGTTGTGCATGTTCTTTGTGTTTTTGGTTCCTAGCTAAGTTGGGACTGATCCCTTTCAACTTGGAACACACCTTCACATCCTTCCCCCTTCGAAGTGTTGGAACCTCTCATACACCTTCCTTGACCCACTGCATCAGTCACACCCTTACTGCTGACAAAGTTATTCTACTTACCTCTATGCGACACCGCGGTCAAGGCATTACCTTACCACCCACTGCTAGGACTCCTACACCAAATGGTATGAGGTATAATTGAGACATCTTACCGGCGAGATCCCCTTCACATGTTGGCGGGTAGAGCACCGTCAACCTTTCTAGTGCTAGTAGGAGGGCTTGATGACAAGCAGAGTCCTCTCATCCTGTTTTGAACCTTTGCATATCTTTCATGGAGTCTTGCACTCTTCTTCCCCCAAGGTGTTTTCTGAGTCGTGAAGATGTCTCCATCTTAGGCAAGCTTTTCGATCTCTTGTCCACTCACACGTGTGATGGTGAAGGTAAAGTGGCCTGGCCTTAGCACTTATATACCTTCTTTTCATGATTTATGAGGAAGATGAGTTTTCTAACGAACATCTCGGTTTGTTGCTTGCCTACACACTTCACAAATCTCCATTTCTTTGGTTGCTCAGGCTACTAGCTGACACCATGCACTCATTTGAGCACTTTTGAGATCTCATTGAAGACACCTTCTATCATTTTGATCTAGAATATCTTGATTGGAAACTGTTACAGCAACGGAGGGATCCGCATGAATCCATTATTGATTTTTGGTAGTGCTTTCGTAGCTTGTAGTTTCAAGCTCTGAAGAGCGAGACGAGCTCCGAAGAGCCAGACGAAATTTTCTTATCTTTGGGACTGGTTCGAGTATTGCCTTAAGAAATCTACCCATCCCAAGAGGAAGCTTGATATCAACCCTCACTCGACATTCTTCATTGATGGAACCACGCAATCTCATGTGGAAGCGGGCACTGTCTCAACTAATTGTCCACCTCCATCTCATTCAGCAGCTCCACCACTGTCCAGTGATGTTAAGGATCATGCTCACACACTTGTTCATCCTTCACACTCTCCGAACATCACTCCACTCGATTTTCACGTAGATTTGGTTGTGAGTCCTTTGAGTTCTCATATGCATTCTTTTCTTCAACCTCCACCTTTGTACTCAGGTGGTCCTCCAGATGATGGTGTCTTGTGTTCGTCCTTTCCGGACTCTTGACTTATTGTGAATGAGGAACAAACCATTGACGGATTCGGTGTTGCACAACCAACATGCATTGTTATTCATGAAGAGTGTGAGTGGGATCTTGAACATCAACACTCAGGAAAGGATGACTCCCTTCTATCCGAGTCCCCTCTGTTCTTTCCTAACCTCTTTGGTGAACCTGCCATCCATGACTTTGCATGTGTATCTTCATCCACGGATTCACCCATTGTTGATCACTCGCGAGACTCACTAGATTTCAATGCACCATTCGACAATGGAGAGGATAAGTTACTCATTTAAAATCCACTTGATCCTTCATCTATCTTTTCTGGAAACAAAAATGATGAGTTTGTTTTCTTTTCATCTACCCCTCTGTGTGATTCATCCAACCATGAGGATGCTGACCAACATCTTGAATTTTCTGATCTTGGTTGTTGTGATCTCTTCACCTCATCATCTGAGCATGATGTTCATTCACTCATTGTTAATATGTCTAATCCATTGGTCTATGAAGATCCATTTATCAACGAAGTCAAAACCCCACAGATGGTCAAGGCACTTCAGCCCTAGATGATGGTTATGTCAGGCCCTCGCTGTCTTGAGGGTGGTTTCACTTTCGATCAGGAAATTGTTCAAACACTCAAGGCTCCTCATCACTCATTTGTGTGAACTCAAGATCAATCTAACACTTAGATTTTACTTCCTCCACTTGAACTACACGATCCCATTTCTCATGCATTGGAGGATTCTTACGTTGCAAGCACTCGTATGCGACACAAGTTATCTTTGTTTCTTTATTTTTCTTACATGTCACAGTCAAGAGTCTTCTTATGCTTAAAAGTTTCATGTAGTGTCACACAGAACCATGATAAGTTCATGGACTGCCTGTCATGTACATGCACTCACTTATGTCCCGTGGGCACTTTGAATCACAAAGTGTGGTTGTCTTCATTGTTATATCTTCTTGCTTGCTGGTTCACAAAACTAGGTTGCTCACAGACCAAGCCTTCACCAGCATGGGTCTGCCAATGCACCGGTGGCTGTATTGGAAGTATCACTTCACATGATCAGGCCCATGTACCATTAGTGTAGGAATAGGAGTAGTGTTTGCTTGCATGCTTGTTTGCTTACGTGCTTTTTTTGCTTGCTTGTTTGCTTTCTTGTTTGTTTACTTGCTTCGCTTTCATTTTTGCTTCTGCCCCTGCTTTTCTTTGTTGATTGTTAGCCCATTCGCTTGTTTCATTCATAAGTTAGTTTCACATGAAGCCATGTATGACTCTTGAAGCAGGCTAGGTAAAGTACAAGAGGGCTTGTGCAACTATCACTACTTGGTTATCTGTCATCTTGCCTCTATATGATGAGCTTGTTACTTTTAGTACATGATATGTCAAAGGAAAATACATATTGTTTGAATTGAACCTTGGTGTAAACATAACGCTTGCACGCTAACTAGTGTCACCTTCTCTAGTCGATTTGTTTTGGGTTAACCCTTGTTAGCTCAATCAAGTAGAGTAAGGTAAGGGGAAAAACCTTAACAGACACATCATAGATACAATAAACTACTTCTCTACTGGAACAACCTCTTATACTCTCAATAAGTCAGGATCCCTCTACTACCTCTGAAATGAATAAGTGCTACGCACAGTGGAAAATGAAAAAATGAAAATTCAAAAATGAAAAATGAAAAATGAATAAGATGAAAGAAGAGAAAGGATTCTTGCACAGGTAGGTGATGCAAGTAACTCTGTCGGGGTACTGACCAAGCTCACTGGTAGCAGAGCCATGGTTGTGTTCCTATGTGACTCCATTGAGTTACTGTTTAGGCCTGCTGGCAGTGGAGCAACACCAGAGATGAAACTAATACTTTGACGATTATACTGCTTGTGCACCTATATACCCCTCAACCCCAATCGAAACAACTATGTTGCCTTGGCTTGGAATGTGTGTTAATCAACCAAGGGATTGGTAGTTGCTACATCTTACAATCAACTTAGTGTGAAACCAAGATGAGCTAAGAACTGAAAAATACTTCCGGAGGTGTTAGACCCTCTTTTCACGAACAAGGTCTATGCAAAGAGTTGGAGTTCTACCAGTGTGTCGCCAAGTGTTGTAGTAGCTACAACCACCCTAACTTTTTTTGTCTTAGCCTATTTTGGAGCCTCCCTACCAACCTTACACAAAACTTTGTCTTGCTTCATCAAGTACTCAAGCTTCAATGTTTTCCTCGCACAAAGGCATCTTGTCGATCACAGTTGATCCATTCCCATCACAG